>OZ026614.1:3991035-4069032 GCA_964020975.1 Hermodice carunculata | reverse complement strand
TACACATGTATATACTGGTATTCAAAGTCCCTGACTCCTATGAGAATTTGCTTACTACGTTTTCATTTTCCTTGTAAAAGGTAATTATGAGAATCCACATACAATTTCAGAAAATGTCAATATTTATGGCGAAATGTAAATAAACTAGATATATTCTTCATATATATATGCATTTACATAATTGCACGTACAATCTTCATGATAACTATAAAAACAGTCCGCGTGTCAGCTTTGTTCCAGTTACATGGCACAGGTTTGGAAGTTCACAAGGGATGTCTTCATCAGAAAGATAACCGTGTGTGGTTATCACAAGTCACGTTTGCGCAATGTAATACGATGGGCAATGACAACAACAACGTAGTGAGCAGATCATTACAGCACGGCAGACTCTTGTTGTGTTTGGCCCTGTGGCTACACGGTACACAACATGCACTGTGTGTGAGGGCAACATTCCCAATAAGACTAATCCAGCCTAACATTTTGCTGTCCGAGTGCGGAAAAGCCACAGGTTGAACTACCATGTTTAGTCCAAGGAAACTCCGCCGGAAATGTTGAAACTTGTGTGGCTGGCAGCCTGCTTGGCATGTGAGTATGTAATTACCGTTCAGGTAGAAATTATGTCATGCGCCTGCAGCCTTCACGACATCAAAACGTACGTCTTTTTTTGTTTTTTAAAATTTAGACAGAAGTATTAGGACATATACATGTATTGTTATTCACCTCCAAACTACAGTAAGATGCTACCGTATGAATGCATTTTCCAGTGGTCAAGAACTTCAATTTTAGCTTGCATAGTTTTAAATGTCAAAGGTGAAATTGCGAGAGATGTGTTTATGTATTGTGTAATTCAAGTTCACTTGGGGGGTGTATTTTCTTCTTTCTTTCTTTCTTTCTTTCTTTCTTTCTTTCTTTCTTTCTTTCTTTCTTTCTTTCTTTCTTTCTTTCCTTCCTTCCTTCCTTCCTTTCTTTCTTTCTTTCTTTCGTTCAAGCTGATTCGAAATAAAATTGATCTGAATGATTTGCAGAGTGTAACACAACCACCCGTACCCGTTCCTTGTGTGGCGACACGCTCCAATAGATTGGTGCACCAGACAGATTAAAAATGAACTCAGATTGTTTCTTCAAGCATGTGCTCACACACACAACGCTGTCTTGGCAATCACGGGTCCGTCAATGTGCAAGGCTTACATGTGCAAGGCTTACATTCTTGTTATATTGCATTTCACGTGTGTCGATGAGATATGATATGATATGATATGATATGATATGATATGATATGATATGATATGATATGATATGATATGATATGATATACGAGAATGACGTATTTCCTGGTATGAATGGTACGAGGATAGAAGTGCTATCATTTTTTACATAAGGTGATTTTCGACATAAAAACAGAAATGGTGTCCATCTCGTTTCAATTAAACTTATCGTGCAGATAATGGCTAAATTACACCTGTAATTCATATTGCTTAATAAACCATAGATACACAAAACATACTCAACTCAGTTCATTTATGTTAGGATTACTATATGTACTAATTGATTATAAAAATCCTATTGTTCACAGAAGTAAGCTTGTAGTGACGCAGCAGAATTCCTCAAAATGATGGAGTAAGCGATGGCAGTTCTCCCCATGAAAACTTTTGTAGGACTGTTCTCGGTCATGGCTCTTGAATATTAAGGTCAAAGTCACGATTTGCTAAAGCAAAATAAAAGAGGATAAGATGCGTACTTACACTGTGAAAAATAGTTCTGGAAGTCTTTAGCAAATTAGAGTTATGAACCTCCAAGTACTTTTTGTCAATGACGTGGCTCTTTGTTGGAAATATGAGCTTCACGACAGCAAAACATCTGGAAAAGAAATGCACATCTTTTTCGGAGCGTCGTATGAGCTTGAGCAGGAATTAAAATAAATATAAAGTGACAAGGAGAAGATACTCGTCGAACTAGGGTATCCATGGAGTTCAACATTCCGCAAATTGGTTGAAACTTCTAACTGAGGGGTAAAAACTTTTAATTTGTAAGTCGGTCATTAGTGAAAAAATGCCAAAAAGACACTAATTCATTACCTGTTGCGTGACTTCAATATATGTACATTATTCGGGTGGAACCCCATCTGACAATATTCGTCCATTTCCAAGATTGTACAATTTAAGAAATGCCCTATAGAAAGGTGCACATTGATGGCAGATCACTAAGTTATAAATTGCCATATGCAATTGAACTTCTTTTTTTTTCACAGCAAAGATACCTAAAAGATATAAACTATTCCAAAGATCAACATCGTGCAAATCAACTGAGTACCTTCTGAGTTACGCACAAAAACATGTTTCTCATTAGTATGGCACGACACTGTACACGTGGGTGATGGTTAATATCTGATAATGCAGAATAAAAAAGAGTGAAACTAAGTGTACTTGGGTGAAGGGACATTGCTACACAAGTCATTTTAACTCACAATTACGGCTCTTCAAATATTAAAAACATTTTAAAAAGTCCTGTGACCTTGAAAATGGAGATGAAGGTCACTCACCAGTTACCATGGCCATGTGGACAACGTCAGTCCACAAGTGGAAGTATTGGTTAACAACAAGCTTTGGGAAAGAAAGAAAGAAAGAAAGAAAGAAAGAAAGAAAGAAAGAAAGAAAGAAAGAAAGAAAGAATTTTCCTAATGGGGAACCGAATTGTGGCCTAAGAGTCCTACCAATTTGGGGAAAAATCAAAAGCTGAGGCAACAAATGTTAGAAAGAAACCTTGCAATTACAATATGCCTGCATGGGCCCTCACACTATATGGGGAGGCATGTGGATAGATAGATAGACAGACAGACAGGTAGGCAGGGTGACAGACAGACTGACAGACAGATCAATCGATAGATAGATAGATAGATAGATAGATAGATAGATAGATAGATAGATAGATAGATAGATAGAAAGACAGATGGATAGATAGAGAGATAGGTAGATGGATAGATAGATAGATAGATAGATAGATAGATAGAGTACTTTTACATTTGAGATACTCTAGGTAGATAGATAGATAGATAGATAGATAGATAGACAGACGGATGGATGGATGGATATGTAGATGGATAGACAGATAGATAGACAGACAGGCAGCAGACAGACAGACAGACAGATAGACAGATAGACAGATAGATAGATAGATAGATAGATAGATAGATAGATAGATAGATAGATAGATAGATAGATAGATAGATAGATAGATAGATAGATAGATAGATAGATAGATCACATAAAAGTTTTGCCATATTTTTTTATTCCGAAGACTTAAATTAAAAATTGTTGAATTTGAGGCAGGAAATAATAATATGCGGAAAACAGACAGAACAGGTCAATCGTTTGATCGCATTGATTGCCCGAGGCAGCATTTAATATATCATTAATATGAATTATAACACCAATAAACCCTTAGAATAGTCGAATTATGCAGTATTACAAATATTGCTGCAAACTCTCACACTTATATTTCAAAATTTTTGTCATGCAACCTGGGGATGCAAGGTATGTCACCAGCTGGCCTCTGGTTATTGAATACTGTCATGACAATGTATGTAATCCTCCCATTGTGGCGCCACAGTTATACAATCAAAAATGCTCATCTTCACCTACCTCTACGAAGGGCTCACCTGCCGAGTCACCAGTCCCAGCACCTCTACCTCCCGTTTCAATTCTTAACTTGTCCTTGGATCCACGTGTTGTGAGGTACCGCAGGCCCCATGTGTGGTCCCAGCCCCCGAGGAAACGTCCCCTCTGGCAACGTGAGATTCACCAAACGCACTCTGGCGGAGCTGCTCCTTTACAGGCGTGATAGGTTCAAATCCATAAATACATAAACATATGAAAAGTGCGTAATTTTGTTCAATAAAAATGCGTTTCCGTGGATTCAAATTTGACACTAATTTTATTGTTTTTTTTATTAATGATAACAAACATATGAAATCAAATTTGCTTGCCCAAGTTTTAATTTTGCTGTGGACAGGTTAAAACGAATGTTGCAACGTTTGCAATAGAATATCCGTACCTGTATGTGCTAAAAGTATTCCACAAAAGTGAGGTATTTTTTTGTATCTTTAACCTTTAGAATTAGGCCCATTTTTAAAGATTACTGACATCTTGCAAAGTGAACGAAGGAATGCAGGAATGATTTCATAGACTGCACTGCTTACACAAACGTACATCGTAATTTGTTAATCTTACGAAGAGCAACACAACACATTACCAAGAAAAAATAGGTATTTCAAGAGAAAATGTCAAAATACTGGTTTCGAATTTTAAAACTAAATCCTGATTCAATGTTATACGATTGCTTCCTCTGTAATGTACATAATAAGAATTCTGGGAAACTTCAATGCTTGATAACTCTGCAAAACCTTTTTCATGTGACTCACTTTGAAATATGTGGAATAATGTTGGTGGCAATAAGGACGATTTTCCGACCAGACGCTTCAAAAAAAGGATACAAAAAAATTTCGAAATCAATGGAAGGAAGCTGTACTCGAAAATAGTAAAGCTGACAAGAAATTAAGGAAATATGTAAAATTTAAACATGATTTTGGGCCAGAACTATATTTATATTTAGTGAATGATTATGAAATTAGAAAAGGTATTACTCGTTTTCGGATCGGCGCCCATAACAAAACCCCTTTGCAGAAAAGATTGTGCAAAACATGTGGACAAATCAGAAGTGAAGAACATATATTAATATCTTTTAAAACATTCTCAACACAACGTGATAACCTTTTTCAACAACTTACTGAAGTGTTTCTTTTGTTTTCTTCCCTATCGGACTCAGGAAAAATTCTATTTATCATGAAACTGGACGCTAAAGATTTGATAAATTACACTGCAAAATATTTTGGTTCCATTTTCGCCACAAGAGGGCAGTTCTGGCAGCTTTTTTTTTGAAACTTATTTTGTATGAGCATTAACGCACATAGGTGCTTAATGCCCGTATATGTAGGGCACCTTTGTACTTTATTTGTGTGTATGTGTGTGCGTCTGTATTGACAAAATGTCACATTGTATTATTTGTGATACAGTCAATAAAGTTTATTTCTCATAAAGTTTATTTCTCATGTACAAATGTGTAAACACCAGTTTTGTTTTGATGACTCAAACAAGCTGGTAAAGAAAAAATGTGTTGGGTTTTGATCTAGATTTCACCATTGATTATACAGAAAAAGCGACGCCATTGAATGTAGGCAATGCAAAATTGTTTGAACTTTTGGTGTCAATTATGTTGTAATATGTATAACGTGTCAGTCATGGTAAAATATTATGAAACAAAGTACAAATCCGTGGAAAAAATGCGTGTTAGCATTTGTATGGAATTGTATTCGGTTTGATACATTAAAATGCACTAACGTGTTTTATGTACACTTCAAGATTACCAGTCGTACAGCTTTCGAGGAAAAACGGTTGTATAAGAGTGTAACTTTATTGCTGGACCACAAGACTGTCAGGACAATTTTCCCAGGCTAAAAAATATTACCTTAACCCTTTCCCTCTTAAAATAAGACAACAGCTTTCCTTGGCATGGGTTGGCCACTCAGTGCCCAACCCATGATAAGGAAAGCTGTTAACCTTGGTTTGTGACCTTGAAAGATCTCATCTACAATTCTCTGTCAAATCGTTTTCCATTACTGCTGAAATTAATTGAAACCACTGGAGCAGGGAACATTTGATCATCAGCCGGTTTTGGTCGGTTTTAGGGCGAGGGAGGGTTAAGATGAAGGTCATGTGTGACTATGTTACCAAGTAAGGGGCTTCAGAGGTCGCTACATAGCAATGGTTAAACGACATGTGTACGAGCACAGCTGTCTTTGGGATTACATGTATGCTTCCTGTCATCAACGCTGACCATGACACTGTCTGGCTGAGAGGTAATGGACACATAGCGTCTTACATACATACATACATACATACATACATACATACATACATACATATATACCTTGAAACATCTGTACTTGCTAAGACAATAATGTGAATGGATTAGATTTTCTAACATGTGCCAAAATGTGTGAGCAAACTGATGGAGACAACAATTTTGACATTGATTTGTAAAAGATTCATACCAGCATATAGAAAAAGAAGCGAATCCAATGTTATTATTTATTTATTTATTTATTTATTTATTTATTTATTTATTTATTTATTTATTTATTTATTTATTTATTTGTTTATTCATTTATTTACTTACTTACTTACTTACTTACATACTTACTTACTTCAAACCAGCATATAGAAAAAGAAGCTAATCCAATGTGATTATTTATTTACTTACTCACTTGCATACTTACTTATTTACTTACTTATTTGTTTATTTATTTATTTATTTATTATTTATTTATTTATTTATTTATTTATTTATTTATTTATTTATTTATTTATTTATTTATTTATTTATTTATTTATTTATTTATTTATTTAGTTATTCATCCATTGATCTATTTATTTATTTATTTGGATAAAACTACCCCTTTACAGCGGGGGAATCAACAGGCCAGGGTTGAACTTGTATTGCCTCCAAGATAACATGAGTGGACAAAATACACGTCAAATGACACATATACATCCATGATAAAATCAATTATACACATACATATTACACCATTTATAAAGTCAGACAGAACACCAAGGCAGTGGTTATGTCCCGTCCACCAAGGACTTACGAACAGGCCGAGCTCCTTTAAGAAAACGCTTACATGCACAATCAAGCATATTAACAACCCGAAAACCCGGGCTCAATTGCTGCATCTCCAAGAAGTAAATCGGGTTTTGTTAACAGAAGATGAGACAATGAAATGCTCCTAAATATACAAATTGTTAACGTTGTTTAATTTTGTTTCAAGTTCATAGCAAATCTTAATCCGAATTTCATTAGATGCGGGGAAGTGAGAACAAGGTGTGAAAAATTTTCGACGCCATATGATGTACAAGATGGGTTTACCCTCACCTATCTTGATGTGCAAGAGAGGTTTATACTGACAACTCTGTTGTCCAATTGACTGATAAATATGTGTGTTTATTGTGCTACATAAAACTGTTCCTTGGAAGGATATGTGAAATATATATATATATATATATATATATATGCCATCAAGACTTTTTTGAGTGCAGGTGTAATTTGATGTATGAGCAAGGGCCAAATAGTCAGCAGTTGACATGTCGAGGCTGGGGTTGAGATCAACAAATACCAACAGGTACCCACAACTGAATCGAATCAAAATAACAATGCATTGTATATCCAATTTTGTTTGCAGGCTTAATGCCAGGCTCAACGGCAGGCTCAAAGGCAGGTTCAATGGTAGGTTCAATGACTGGTTCGATGGCGGGTGGTGACTATCCGTTTTACGCCTATGACGATGATATCCCGCCACCTCCGCCACCGGTACCACCACAGAAACCGCGGAATCCATCGAATGGAGTGGACAGGTTAGTACTCATATATATATATATATATATATATATATATATATATATATATATATATATATATAATCTCCATAAAGACACCATTTCTGTATCAAGACCACCAATTTACGGGCCCATTTTTGTTTATCCTTGATTAAAGTATATACCAATTAAGACCACTTCCCTATTAAGACCACATTTACAGGCCCTCAGGTGCTCTTAAGAGGGAGATTCCACTATATATAGTTATATATATACATATATATATATAAATATATATATATATATATGTGTTTGTGTGTGTGTGTGTGTGATAAAAAGCACCAGTTATACATTTAACAGACATATACAAAAATATTTTCTATATATTATACGTTTTTTACGTTTTGGTGTTTATGCAATCATTTGTAGCTTGCAAACCTACCTGTTAGTTTGGTTGCAAAAATGCATTAGTCACAGTAAAGTTAAACATGCCGGGTTTAAGTTTTTAAGCGATGGGTAGGTACAAAGCCAGCAAAAAATTATGCTAGAAACCGAATTTATATCTTGTCGTAATGTATTTGAGTACTTGTGTCTTCAAAATTACTGATACGTCTCGCCTGCAATGTATTTTGTTTTAATGTATGGGTAGAAAATTATGTGTGCAAAAACTTTTGTTTGGAGGTTATGGCAGAAGGAATGTTGTACGTACCAGCCGCAGGGTGCTTTACTTTCCATGGAAATGAAATTAGAGGGGTTAGTGTGACATGTGTATCCACTGGCAGTACTCCACTTTTTAAAACAATTAGTGTTTGATTTATAAGTTTGTTTTTTTTTCTTTTTTTTGTATTTGTGTCTTTTTGCCCAGAACCACTTCCTAGTAGTCAATATCCTATTCCGCAGTTTGAACTTTTTTTTTTTTTTTGTTTTTTTTTTTTTTTAGTTATCTATTTATATGTTGTTTCTTGACTCAAACAAATGTGCCGGGCTTTAGAACATGGATGTTTCGGTTGCTTTCTTTCACTGTTGTAGACTTGAGGCGTACCAAACGGTCGGCACATTGGCCTATGGCGATCGTCTGACAAGAGTAGCTGATATTGACGGACAGGATGTTGGTCAGCAGGATATAATAATAGAAGTAGATCCAAACCTGAAGTATCAATACATCAAAGGTTTTGGCGCTTCACTCACGAATGCTGCCGCCTGGGTACTTTACAACCACCCACAAAGACTCAAGGTGATTAAGGACCTTTTTGATCCGATCGAAGGGATAGGAATAAGTTACCTGAGGATACCCATGGGCTCCACAGACTTCCAAGCTGTTTCTCCGTACACCTACAACGATTTAGCCAAAGGACAGTATGATTTCCACTTGAAAAGCTTCAGCATACAAAAAGATAAGGCTTTTTTCATTCCAGTTCTCAAGGAAATTATGGAAATCGCCCCGACCATAGAACTTATGGCTATACCGTGGAGTGCACCTGCCTGGATGAAGGATTCAGGTATGAATTGACAAATATGATTCCCAGGACAGAGACGATGAAGGGTCTCTTCAGTAGTATTAAGTATTGAAATATTCTATGTCTGGAGAAAGTTATCTGTGTAATATTGTAGATGTTTACGGATCGAAGATTAAATTTTTAACAAGTGTGGGAAGTTTAGGACTCAAGGAAAATTTGTGTAGGTGGGGATTATCTGATGGTAAATGTAAACTCTGTCACTCCGGTAATGGGAAGCTCCCTCATTTTTTGGTCACGAGTCCACAAATTCATTTTATAACAATTCAGCATTACGAGAAAATTAAAAGAAGGTCAAAAGAAAATGGGTAAAGAATTTATATGATGGAAATTTGTGTGACTAAACTTTGCATGTTTCTGGTGTCATACACATTAGGATTGGAAAGGAGGTTGAAGCATTATTTGTTTTAACATATAAACGGTTTTTAGCCGGCAATTCTGGTGCCAAGATGCTCAGCCTGAAGGGAACCAGCCTTATACCTGGGTAGCACTCCATTGTTCAGTATGTTTTTACTTGTATTTATATTGACATGGCATTATTCTATTTGTGTCTTTTGGTCCTGAACCACTTCCTAGTAGTCATTACCCTATTCCGCAGTCCAAACTCTTTACTCTCCATAAAAGCCAACCTGTTACTGTCTAACCTATATATATATATATATATATATATATATATATATATATATATATATATATATATATATATATATATATATATATATATATTTATATATATATGGAAGTACTATTGTCCATATTGTATATATATATATATATATATATATATATATATATATATATATATATTTATTTATTTATATATATATATATGGAAGTACTATTGTCCATATTGTACACAGTCCTCTGTAGAAGTTTGACTTAGACTGTATTAGTCCAAATAAATTAAAGGGTCTTCAGTGGGTAAATACTCAGAACATATTTCGGAGCATATACCCGTACATGTCTCTCTGAGTAGAGGTCCTTGTCTACGATAAATATTCAGCAAAGACAACTCACATAAAAATGAATAGATATAAATGTGGCAAATGATGAATTAGCTAAATACGTGAAGTTTTGCTTAAAAATGCAGAGCTTCATTAAGAATGAAGAATACCTGTGAAACCAGACATAATTACTAAATTTGTATAGTCCAATTTTAGATACGAAGAATTTGACCTACCCATTAACCAGTATGTACCCTTGCTAGCTGGATAGCTTTTCTTAGTTAAACCACCTGCCAGTGTATAACTGAAGTAAAAACAACCTGGGGCATTTTACTCAGTCCCAGTGATTGTAAAATAAAGAGTTGCAGCTAGATGAACTGCACAGACCGAGGAAAATCCTAACAAGTACTGTAACAATGGACACCCTGCACCAGAAATGTAAAACAAACCCCTTGATGACACCTACTCCTCACTTTGAAAGTCTCCAAACAATAAAGTTCAATTTCGCTGCCAACCCTAAGTCAATATTTCAATATAATGGGTCAGGTTTGTTACATTTGAGTAAATGCTGTCAAATTTGAGTAATTTTTTGACATTGAGTAAATGTGTACTTAGGCATGTAAGAAAATAATGGAAGTCATTCAAGTCAGAGATATGTTATCAAAACATAATTTTTCTAACCAGATTGAGTAAAATTATGCAAACTTGTAACTGTCGTAGGTAGCTGCTTGCTACCGATACCCCCTGGGGGTTTAACCTGACATAAAACATGTAAGCCTAAAATGTTTGAAAGTGAATATCAAAACAGAATGATTCCAAAAGATAAAATTAAGTAGCAAAACATGCAGTCTAAAATCTGTAAAATTATTGCAGCTAAACTTTCTAACAATCCTTGGATATTAACAGCAAAATTTGTAGGTTAAGTCAGAAATGAATGAAAATCATTACTTTTTAAGTCAAGAAAATGCAATAAAAATATAATTTTTCTTGACCAGATATCAAGTACAATTGGACAAGCTTGTAACTGTCGTGGGTAGCTATGTTATAAGTTGAGTTCACGGACTGGGCGGTGCCGACCTATAATTCTTTTTTAAAGCCTGTCCTCACGAGTGTGTTTTTTTTTTAACTTTTATTTTCTTTTTTTTGGGGGGGGTGTTTGTGTGTGTGTGTGTGTGTGTGTGTGTGTGTGTGTGTGTGTGTGTGTTTGTGTGTGTGTGTGTGTGTGTGTGTGTGTGTGTGTGTATGTGTTTCTTTTTTTGTTGTTGTTGTTGTTGTTGGCTGCGTTTCTTTGCAGAGCGTTGCAGGGCGGCGCCTTCGTGAGACGCTTTTTACTTTTTCTATGCACTTTAATATACATATTTTACATGATTGTGATATGTCTGTGACGCGGCGTGGGTTCTTCCCTGACCAAGGTGCCCCCGATATAAAGGGGTTGTTTCGCCAATAAATTAGTGAATTACAATTATTCAATTTTAGAAAATATCAAAATGACGACCACCCACCTGCCCGTGACAAAAATATAGAATAGTTTTGAAGTTAGAATGGCCACAATTTGTATCAAACGTAAAATGGCATACTCTACAAGACAGCTTGTGTTTTCTTCCTTCACAAGCTCAATGTAGGGAAAGTCAAGTCATCATGGATTCATCAACTTATGAATTCCAACGAGAGAAAGGTTGATGTATATTCACACCAAACGCAGGCGGTAAAAGCGTACCGGCTATTCTTTTCGAAACGAAATAAAAATAAAATAGATAAAATAAACGACAGTCAAGCTCCTTAACAGAAAGATTCATAGGGTTAAGAGCATGGGTTACCCACGTCATCTTTTGTGTTTATGGCACTTTCTCCGCTTTGAGAAACACGTCTGTATGGTTTGCATGGCCTGAACTGTTACAACCCAATTGGTTAAAAGCAACATTTTCCTTCATAAAGCCCTTTAGGTGGTAAAGGAATAATGAAATTACATCGAAATTAAGAAACGATAAATACAAAAATTGAAACAAAACGCGACAGTTAAATTTGTACAAGCAGTGAGAAAAATGAAGATAACAAGGAACAAAAACCCGAGTACAAATAAAACCCCGTTGTGAAGAGACTGACTAACTTGCTGATTATTATTGACAAATTAGGTCGACAAATGTTTTATCTATTGGCGCATCACTTTTGAGCCAGGAGACTATAGTAACGTCAGTGTTATACGACAGGGTCTGGAAATGATCAGCCTGGGAAGACAGAAAGTGTTTGAAAGAACGCCCACGGCACACATGTAACCATAAAATTAATTACAGAATGAAAGACCTTAAAATTAGGGGGGGGGGGTATATTTGTAAAAGAACCCATCGAGTTCAGTGAAACATGATACCTGCCACAGACTTGCTTACAGACCTCTGTGATTCAGTTTTAATATTCCTGTTATTGCGAACCGACGTCTGTTTTTTCAATTATAATATTCTTATAAACAAGGCATATATCTGACAAAAGTGTCATTCGTCGCATCAAGCCTCAAGGAACAACTTGTGCTATGTACAGGCACTATCCATTTTGCGCTTTATACTGTTTGTAGACAAACTAATTTTGTCTTTTGTACATTCAATATTTATCTTATGCACGTCCAAAAATACATTTCTCGTGCATATCTCGTGCATGATTCCCCCCAAATGCAATGTTTACAAACATTGTCTGGGAACATTTTGATCATCACACAGGGATGGCTTTGGCGGGAAGAACGTCTGCACAGTAAAGTACAGGGATGTAGAATGAAATCGTAAAGGTTTCATTTTTGGCTCAGTGGATCTCTAATTGGTTATATATTTTAGTTCTGTATGAACACAACCTTCCTTCTTGCATGTACTCTTAAGCGGTCAGTTGGCCACAAAAATTACAAAATAATTGCACCCATCTTACACAAGAGAAGTGATACAACTTCGCTACAAGAATATAGGAATTTTACTTAAACATGTCACCGGTGGAATTTAAGATGCATATAAATCTAAGGATCAGAGAAAAAGAGACATTTAACTACGATACCTTGCAAAATGGGTGGGCCACCACATCTGGCCGCAAAATTGTTTATATTTTCTTGAATGGACCAACACAAGGAAATGAATACTAGCCCAACAATAACACTGGTGCTGAACGAAATTTTCCCTTCCCCTCTCTAGGCTCCTTGGTCGCATCTTGTTTATATTTCTTCCTTCTCTCTCTGACGCTGTGTCAGTATTTTTGTTTTTGTTTTGTTTTTGGGATAACATGTCCACTAATTGAACATCCGCGTAGACAGGAACGCATCAAACAAAAATTCGAAGTTGGAATTGATGACCTTAATTTAAACTTTTAGCAAATTGAAGATAGTTAGGATAAAAAGTCTGATTGAATGAAAATTTAATTTTTACTGAAATTATATTCAAAAAGAGGTTTTATACATAAGCATTCAGACATTATGGTGACGAAGGAACAACATCACTGATAACAACACACAATTCCGTGTCTTTCATATGCATAAAATGAACTGAAAATTAGAGACAAGTCCAATCACGGTTGCTATGAAGAAGAGATTGGGAGCGACAATTACTCTATTGACTGGTTACCCGACAGATTTTCAGGCAGTTATAACTCGCCAGAGCTAGCTGTGAGGTCACTTTAGGTGGTGCGATTCGTAAATGGTAACAACGGGCATAAATTAATGCTCTGTATGCTTACATGTGTCTTCACTAATTGCACATAGCCTGTAGATTTAGGGCGAATAGCTCGCAAATCTCTACACGCGTACAACTAGATACTTATTGCATAATAATGTTGTGCAACTATTCAGAAAAAGTTTAATGAGGACTGCAGCCGTGTGTTTGCATGTAAACATCTAAACAGTCTGGCAGCGAGCACAAACTGTGGCCATTTTTGTTTAAATTCAAGCAACGGAAAATAATAATTACATCGATAGCTTAGTTGATGAATTTTTAGCGAAAATATTATGAAATCCGGCCAAATATTTGTGCCAAAAATGCTCCCAGAAAAAAAAAGTTTGACCTTTGTTGGGCACAGCTTATAAAATTGTTCATCATTCTTAGCGAAATTACCTTGGAAGAATTTTGGCCTAGATGTTTGGGCCTTTGTTATGGAAATTTTACTGAAAAGATGTGGCCGTCAGAGTAGCGCAGACCTACTGTGATCACTAAAGGGAGCCCCCGTCCCCGTTCCATTAAGTTTTGTTCATCTCCACAATGGAGACAACCAAGTATTTGGGATCGCTCCTCCCATAAATTTTGGAAGTTTTCAATTTAAACTTAACTCTATGAACTTTAACCATCTTTTATTTTAAAATATGTATTGGTAACAGTTTATTCACTCTATACACGAGACAAACATTTTGTCTCGTTATGACAACTACCGTGAAACAAACAGTACGAACTACACGATAATTTTAAAGACATCTGGCGGCCACATATGTTGCAAACAGTTAGTCCATGATTTCACTTGGTGAATTACTTGAACCCAATCACTTTGGCCCGTTATCATTTTTTATACAGAAATCAGTCGCAATGAGTACAAAAATCGACAGCAACTATACACCACCTTGCTGACAAAGACAGTTAACTGCGATAAGAAATATTCATACTCAACAATTTGTCTTGTGAGTCCATTTGCAACTGTTACTTAACCCTGGTTGTAAAACCAATAAGCCGACACTGCGATCAGAATATTTACTTTTTTCAGTTAGTCTTGCGAGTCCATTTGCAACTGCTCCTTAATCCTGGTTTCTAAAACTGCTGAATAAACCAACACTGTGTTTAAGTTTATACACACACACACACACACACACACACACACATATATATATATATATATATATATATATATATATATATATATATATATATATATATATATATATATATATATATATATATATATATATACTGCCCAGTTGCTGTATATACATAGATACATTTACTGTAATTTTAGCAGTATGTTGCTTTGATGCTGGACGTTTGCGTTCAGGCGCCAGTCGTTTGAATTCTCATTCTTCATGTGGTTCAACTAGTGAAGATACATGACATCGTTTCTTTGCTTGTCCTCTATTTAATATTTAATGTCTAAAGATCAAAATTGGATTCTATTATTTTTCTCCTTGCCTTATTCAATTCACACGGTGGTCTTTTTATTTCCCGTGAAACAAATATTCTTAGCAATCAATTAATACATATCGGGGAATGTTCATTTTAAAGCTACCTGCATTCTGAAGCTAACTTGCGTTCAGAACATCATGTGCAGGAACGGATAAAATGGGGTTTTGCTAAAAAAAAAAAAAAAAAACAACAACAAAACACTAAGTTTGCTAAAAACCCTCATTTTTCGATATATTGTGATTGTTTTCTTCCACTTGTTAATGTCTTGCCCTGATATGTCTGTGTTTCTGTGCATTCATCACAAGAGGAGTATAAAACAAACAAAGACTGATATGGATAGGGCACGGCTCTTTTTCTTAGTACGATGTTATGTTACGATAAGTTTTGCCTTGTTTTGAAATTAGATATGTTTTAATGTAAGCCCGGCCCCATGAAACATATTTTTATGGATGATATCCCGAGTTACTATCGTTGAAATAAATGAATGAATGATAAATGAGTAATGACATGTATTAGAGAAAGCTGAGGAAAGCGAAAGGCACACGCATGGTTATGTGTCATTGTTTTAACATTTGTACGGTATCAATGAAATTTACATTTCGGATGAATAGTTACCTGTTCCAATGTGTTGAAATGGATCAGGAAAAGCAACCTGGTGATGCTAAAGAAGAAGAACGTCATTGACAACGCTGGAACCAAATTTGTATATACATACCCTGTACTAACCAGGAAAAATGTCGAAGTCAGTATTTAGTGTCATTATATCAATAGTTTATGCACTATATGTTTTGAATCCTTTTGTAGAAGTTTGGTAATGATACATATATGTGCTGGCTTTGCTCAAAAGTAGCCAAACACAATGAATTGAATGGTGATCGACCGTGTCATATAACATGAAATGGTGGTAATATAATAATACGTTGTTGTTGTTACTTCGCTGTTGCAGATCACCTGTTTCATGGAAGCCTGAGGAACGCTGGGGCATATCTGGATGCTTACGCCAGATACTTTGTCAAATTTCTTCAAGCTTATAAAGGTGAAGGTATCCCCATTCATGTAATTGGAGTACAAAATGAACCGGGACACGAGGCCTGGGGTTATCCTAGCATGACCATGACAGAAAATCAGATGATACATTTCGTAAAGGGCTATCTAGGTCCAGAACTTGACAGGTCAAACATGAAAGTGGACATCATTGCCTATGACCATAACTGGGACAACTATCACTACCCTTTGAAAGTTCTCTCGGATGTAGGTGCAAGAAATTACATCAAAGGTGTTGCTTTCCATTGTTACAAGGGAGACCCATCGACACCCGCCATCGTGCACAGTAAATTTTCCAATAGGGACATCTACTTCACAGAATGTACAGGTACATCATCCTATCCCGAGTTTCCTTCCAATCTCTTTTGGAACGCGAAGAACTTGTTCATCAACCAAACTCGTCAACATGCTCGCACGGTGCTCCTTTGGAACTTAGCATTGGACCCGCAACACGGACCTCGTGTTGGCGTTGATGGATGTAAAAACTGTCGGGGCGTCCTTACAATCCACCCCGATGGGACTTATACAAGAGAGGTAGAATATTATGCCCTAGGCCATTTCTCTAAGTTTGTTGAACCCAATGCCAGGCGTATTTTCTCAACTAACTTTTACCCTGAACAAGATTTCGAAAATGTCGCTTTTGAAAATCCTGATGGAACGGTGGTGGTCGTCGTGGCAAATGGATGGAAAGGCGGATGGAAAACATTTAGCATCAAACTGAAGGGGAAATATTATACTGTGCAGAATATGCGTCACGCAACGGTCATAACATTTGTTGAAAACTGGACATAACAAGCTCGCGAAAAATAGCTTAGAAGCCTTGTCAAATCAACATTGTATTCATTTGGATAAACCAAGAACTTTATAATTAAAAGCGGCTTCCTGTGGTCAAGAGTTCTCAACTGTCATCGCCTGCATCACGAATGACGGAATGTGTCACGGGATATCGTATGTGCTGTGGCGCCCTGTCACTCTGTAAGCGTTCTTTTCTTGCCCCATCTACATAATAAGTCGCACAGACAAACATTTGCAGCTTTTATTCAGTCAGGGGTGGTTCAACATGTTCGCCATGGTTATCATTAAATTGGACATGACACTATATCACAATCTTTATCTCCAGTCCAAGTTTAGCACTTAGAAAAGGATATCCACAAAGAAATTACAACATGATTTACTTGAAATTGGATTAAAAGATTGATTCGTCTCTGAAACTTGAAACCATTCAGGGCTGTCAATCCATCCCCTTCTCGCGCACTCGTAATGCACTCGAAAATAATCTCGAACAATTTCCCAGTTAAATAATAATCATATTATTTTAAGTGTCACGCTTATTTTGCGCTTATTTTTTTATTATTTTTTTGTATGTCGTATAAATTGAAACACATTTCAAGGTGTTAAGATGTTTGCTCGTGATTGAACACAAACTCTAAAGTCATTTTCTGACGGTAATCGCAATCTGGTTTCTAATATTACAATATTCTTGTTTGTTTGTTTGTTTTTTATTGATTTGTTTGTTTGGCTCTTTATATTCATTCGACAAGATGTTTATTTATGGAATGAGTGTCGCATATAAAGCTTCCATTCTGGTCATGGATGCCGTTGCTATTTTTGCACATGTGCACGGTCATTGCAAAAAAAAAAAAAAAAAAAAAAAAGGCATAACAACATCAGTGAAGATCAAGTCAAACTTGTTTTTATTCATTATACACCTGCGCTTTGGTGATGGTATATAGAAAACTTGCTATATATGCAAATATGCCATCACAGTTTTTGCTTCGTTTAGGGAAAACGAGACAGATCCAGAAAACACTGTTCTTGATTTGACCGAAAAGCAAGTTGGTGTCACGTGCATAGCAAATTCTGTGTCTGCCATTGGAGCTCACGGCCCGAACCTGGCCCGAGCCACGGTCTGTACCTCATGTCATGTGTAATTGCTGTTTTTGTTTATTTGAATTATTTTAGAAGATTTTTTTCTCAGTTTCAAAAGCATTCTGGAATTTCATTGTCTTGTTTACTTTTTGCAAGGCATTTGTGTTCACTTTGTGAGAACATTATGTTTGTGTATGTGCACATGGTTAAAACAAAATGTCAAAATGTTGCACTGTACATAAAAGGAACCGACTGTGGGCTCAGGTTAAAACGCCTATTGTTTCAGCCTCTTTAACTGCAGCAATGAATTTGGTAGAGGAAATGGCCGCTGAGCAGGTCATGATACAATTGGGCGAGGAATGTGAAATGGTCATTCAAAGGCTGGTTACGTGGTCAACGCGGTTCATGGAACGACGAATGCAAGAGTTATGTGGTGGTAAAAATGTTCTCAATGTATATATATATATATATATATATATATATATATATATATATATATATATATATATATATATATATATATGTGTGTGTGTGTGTGTGTGTGTGTGTGTGTTAACGTTTTGTTATTTAGTTTCAGTGTGATATGCTGAAAGACGGTATTTGTTATCACTCTTGTTATGTCTCCCGATGGAAGCCGGGGGACATATTGTTTTAGTGCCCGTTTCTTCCGCTTCTTCTGCTTCTTCTTGTTGTTCAGGTTCTTCAACACTTGGTTTCCGTGCGATAAGTCTTGAAGGACATGACAGAATTTGATGAAACTTGGTAGGATTATGTATCTTGGCAAGACCTAGGTTCGGATTGTATTTGGATGACATTGAGGGAATTCTCAGGGTCACAGGGTCACTTGTGTGAAATTGGTTTCCGTTCGATAAGTCTTGAAGAACAGGATGGAATTTGATGAAACTTGGTAGGCTTATGTATCTAGGCAAGATCTAGGTTGGGATTTTATTTCGATGACCTTGAGTGAATTCTCAAGGTCACAGGGTCACTTATGTGAAATTGGTTTCTTTGCGATAAGTCTTGAAGAACTTGATGGAATTTGATGAAACTTGGTAGGATTATGTATCTTGGCAAGACCAAGGTTGAGATTGTATTTAGGTGACCTTGACCTAATTTTCAAGGTCACAGGGTCATATATGTGAAATTGGTTTCTCTGCAATAAGTCTTGAAGAACTTGATGAAAATTGCTAGAGTAATGTATCTAGGTGAGATCTAAAATAGGATTGATTTCAAGCAAACCTGGTCATTTGTAATTTGTTATCACCTGTAGCTTATTCATAGACGTAAGTGTTCCACCGGGAGACATTTGATTTTCTGCCGGAAATTTAGTCTGTTCTTGTTTCTAATTTTGCATTTATTTAAACCTTTCATAACAAATTAAGCCATATGTTTGAAAAGAAAAAGAAAAAGGAAAAAAAAACATGTTGCGCTTCAATTTGGCTAGTAAATCACTCTCCAAAAATATGCTTTCAAGATCATTTGATTGTGTAATGTCATAAAAGATATCTCTACTACAGAGAAGGACACAGAGCATTAAGTCTATTCATAAAGTGAAGGTAAACACATGGTTTTTGGGTGATCTTGAACGTCATTGCCTCAACTCACGCAATAGTTTTTGTTCAATGAGTAATGCCGTCATACAACTTTATTATCTAACATATCTGAGATGTCAAGGTTAAGCTTATTTGGTCAATTGATGTGTGTGTGTGTGTGTGTGTGTGTGTGTGTGTGTGTGTGTGTGTGTGTGTGTGTGTGTGTGTGCACGCGCGTTAAAGACGGTTCCACCAGCCTAGTGTGCAGGTGAAACAGTAACTTCCATCTGAGGTCCCCTAGTATTTTGGCCGTCTCGATATGTTGTTCCTTATTCGCACTATCACCCACAGACTGGTGTCCCAGTAAAACTGCGTACGTTGTCACCGGAACAGTATGCACAAACGTCTGACCTTACTTTCAAAATATGAATGCAAAAACCAATGGTACAGCAATACTTTCAAATATCTAATTCCAGACAGACTTTTGTAGCAGAAGACTGACTGCTGGATGGGTCCACAAATACTGTACTGTCTGTACCATCAATTCAGAGGATAGAGTTTATAGTCAGGTCCATATAAGAACAATGTTGGCAACTGCCAACTAAAATTGGTGGTAAACTTGAAAATAAGTCAAATAACACAGCCAATTTCAAGAATAGAAAACATACATTTATTAACTTGGAAAAGATCTGTTCGTATGATCATGTGGCAAATACAGTTTATTGACAGGAAAATTGTGGCGTCAAACCTGATTAAATCTCCGAAAGAAGACATGTTAAGTTCAACAAGAAACAAATACATAAACCAAAAAAAATACAAAAACAAAAAACAAAAACAAAAAAAAAAAAAAAAACAAAAAACAAAAACAAAAAAAACCCCCAAAAACAACCCCCCCAAAAAAACCAACAAAAAAAACCCAAAAACAAAACAAAAACACACACACCTACCCCCCAAAAAACCAAAAAACCCCCAAAACAAATAAAAAAAGGAGAGAAGAGAAGAGAAAAAGAGAATGACAGTAATGAACAACTCACACATGTTAACTGGGAGAAAATCAGAACTTAAAAATCACATGAAATTAACTCTAACGTGTGATCACAGTCAATGAAACCACACAATTATTATTGTAAACATATTTATTTTCTCTGGATTGCCTAATAGCATGCAGAGACCAACCTGGAGGCTCTCCAGTACATAAAAGGACGCACAAGAATACATACAATACACAGTGGACGAGAACAGAAGACTAAATTCACAGCTTGTACAGGAATAATACAATTGGTGCCAAATAATGGAGACTTATAATGAAATCCTATACCAAACTAGTAAATAAAACGTCTGATATGAATGTATGAACAGCCTCAAAGATGAATACTATATCGGTGTCTGGCAAATGCTCACTGCCTTTCAAGAGATTATCTAATAAAATATCACAAGAGCACTGAACTATCAGAGTCGGATTTACACCTGCAGCGAGTAAGTGACACACAGTGTTCACTAGACGGACCCTTTGCACAGTGTACTTGGGGCAGAACAAAAGGTAATGTTTCGTATCTTCAGTAGGATGAGAGCATGCACACGTTAAAGCTGGAAAAATATTGACATGATATAGATGGACATTTACAACAGAAAAGTTAAGACGTAGCTGCGTGTGTCATATGTTTAGGAAACGACTTCCATGTTTAAAGTATGCTGGCTTTTTGTCAACATTTAAGAGTAATAAATTTAGTTTAGATTTGAACTGCGGCAGGGAATCGGTAACACGATCATCAACTGGGAGATTATTCCATAATTTGATAGCAGACGGGAGAAATAAATCACCGAAGCGATTGGCAGTGAACCTAATTTGGCGTAATTCAGTATGATTTGTCGATAGACGCCCAGTAGTGAATGCAACAGCGTGAGGAACCAGATCATGTAGGTATTGTGGAGTCAACCTATTATACATTTTAAAGAAAAGAATAAGTTTAAAGCATTTCCTCCGATTTGACAGAGTTTGCCATTTAAGCTCTTCGAGAAGGAAGACACGTGGAGTGTATCTAATTGCGTCAAGGCAGATCCTGGCTGCCTCATACTGCACAGCTTCTATAGATTGTGACAGATTTTCAGAGCAGTTGTCAAACAGGACACACCCACATTCGAGGATATGTCGAATCATACTACTGTACAACCGTATGAGAGTTTTGCGAGAGTTTGTATTTGAGTCTACGTAAGAGAGCAAGCCGTTGGCTGACTTTATTAACAATACGTGTTACATGCTGGTGCCATGACAAATTGCTTGAAAGTGTAACCCCAAGATGTGTATGTTGAACAGCCACAGGTATCCCTGTGTTTCCAAGACGTTCGGGAGGACAATCTGGCTCCTTTCGTTTAGCTGAGAAGGTCATTGAAATAGATTTTATAGCATTAAATGTCATCCGCCAGAGCTTGCCCCAACGATGGATTTGTACAAGATTAGAATTAAGGCTTTCAGCTGTGGCCGTTGGTTCGTGGAGAATTTCAAGACTACTGGTATCATCCGCAAGTAAACAAATGTCACAGGTAATGTTAACAGTAATGTCGTTTATATAAACGAGGAAAAGTAGGGGACCAAGGATGGAACCATGAGGCACTCCAGCCACTATAGGGAGCCAAGATGAGGTCTGTCCTCCAATAGCAACGCGTTGAAGTCGGTTTGAGAGATACTTTTCTATAAATAGTACGACAGGATCTTCAAACCCCAATTGTTTCAGTTAAAATGTAGACAAGCGTGCCAAACTCTGTCGAAGGCCTTGAATATGTCCAGGAAAACTATACGGGCTTCATGGCCCAACTCAAGGCTACTGTAAATAGTATGAAGTATGCTAACAAGTTGATTTATAGTGGAATCGCTTTTCTTAAAACCAGAGTTTTTAGCAGAAAGTAGATTGTTAGAGGTTAGATACTCATACAAGCTGTTATAAACTAGAGACATTACAGAGGAGTGAAATTGGCTATAGTTTTCTTTTGACTGTTTGTTACTTGTCTTAAAGACGGGGCACACGTTGGACTTTTCCAGGGATCTGGGAAACATGAGTTGGGTAAACAGAGATTGAGTAGGTCAGTGAGAGAACGTTAGATTGAAGGGGCACAGTATTTACGAAGGGTGTTACCTATACCGTCAGGACCAAAAGCAAAACTAGTTTTCAGAGACTTTAAAATCTTTTCCACATCATGTGCTTCCACTTGAAACATAGACAGGCGGGCCTCTGTCCGAAAGGAAAAGCTGGGCAAGGGCAAAGGATGATCATCATGCAGGGCCATGCACTGATCTGCAAAATACTTCTTGAATATCACAGACTTCTTTGCCTCCAAAGCACACCCAAGCTGCATATTTTGCCTACTCCGCTGGGTGTAGTAACACGGAACATGGTATGCTTTGCAGGCAACAGACTTCTCTATGTCGGAAGAAATATTCCTGACATCGTCAATAAGAGTTGGAATGTTTTGATAGAGTTTGTGACCGAGAATAGATTTGTTAAGGTTCCATCATCTTTTAGGGTTTATATCTCTTGAGTCTATTTCAGATGGGAGTTTAGTAAAGAAAAGACAAATGGAGTTTATAATAGTGTCAACTGTAAAGTTTTATTTCTGTTTGTATAACAGGAAGAGACGTTCAATATTTTTCATATTGAGGATCGTGTTAGGCCGAGGCTTTTGTGTCTGGCATTTATACATATTCTGCGCGCGATTGCGCTGCCTTACTGGCCGCTTGATACTACATGTGATCCGAGGCTTGTCCACGGGTCGCATGGTGACCTCGCGGGATGGAATAAACTGTTTACACGTGTCAATAAAGAGCTCTGGCCAGTATGACACGTTATCACTTATGGAGTCAAAAACTTTGAAACCAGTTTCCCAGGGAGCATGGTGGAATACATTGTTAAAGTTGTCAAAATCAGCCCTCTTGAAGTTCCAGACAGAGCGTTTGAAGAGGCGATCCTTAAAATGATTCAGAGAGAAAGAATAAAAGACAACAGAATGATCAGACGAGGAGATAGGAGGGAGTATGCCGGAGTTAAGGATATAACTAGGGGAGTCAGTTATTATAAGGTCCAGTAGGTTTACAGAGTACTCCGACACACGAGTAGGTTCGGATATGAGCTGAAGCAGGTTGGTTTGAGCTAATAGATTAAAGAGGCGCTGTCCGAGTTCACTATCAGTGTGAGTTGAATCCCAACTTACACAGCAATAGTTCAAATAACCTGTTAAGAGGAGTGTTTAAGGGTTAAGTTCGATAGCAGACGAAATGGAGTGAGATAAATTGTACAGAATAGGTCTCTCTCTGTGGCAGATTGGCCTGATGGACGATAATAAACTCCTAGGATCTGTTTACCAGAAGGGACAGTAATTTCATCCCAGATGCATTCAATATTGGGAGTGTCCAGCTCCGCACATCTTGTAACAGGTAGATTGTCTTTTACATACACGGCCACCCCCCACCCCCCCACCCCCCAAGTTTCAAGATCCTTACGTGACGGGGGTTGAAAGGCTTCAAATTGTCAATAAAGCATCACGGTAGGTATTATCGAGCCATGTTTTAGATAAAGAAATGACTTCAATTTTTTCAGACTCCGCCAACATACTTATTTCTTCGAGTTTACCATCAGATTTTAAGCTTCGTACGTTAGCATGACACACAGAAAACCTATTCGAGAACAATATTATCAACTGGACCAGGGTTTGGATAAATACTCGTGAAGAGCACCTTAAGTATAAAAACTGTTACATGTCTCAGATGGCATATACATTCCGTAAGTAATACTGCTGCAAATGCTATGAGAAAGGTAAAGGAGAGGATGAAAATATAATCGTGATATGTATATGTAAAAACGTTGGCAGTCATGCACAGGATCAAAAACTGATATTTGTTGTGAAATGACCCAACCACAGTCTTGTGTTGATCCAAACAGATGCCCATCAGGGGTTATCATACTTGGGGTATCCGTCGCTGAATACTGTGTGACACAACAGAAAATAAATCCATTCTTGTTTATAAAAAAAAATCCCAATAAGTATATGACATTGTATTGTGGAGAACACAGTCTTCAAAACAACAAGTAAAGTAACATAAACAAGAGCACAATAGAGTGAAGAAAACAAAAAGTGTACAAACATAGTAACAAAGGAGAGCAAGATCGTCACAAATGTAATGATGTTCATATGAAAATGATTGTGGATCTGGATGTAAGTTAAGTCATTGATTGACAAATGTAACCTGTAGTTACACCGAGTATAATATCATATCTCTGAATGAATAAGGCATTCTACCGAGTTTACATGAGGTATGGAGATGTAGAGATATATTGACGCAAACATGGAATCAGCTTTGCCTATGTTGGTAAACAGAATTGTACAAACCAGTTGTCATTTTAACATGGTTGTTTATACATGAGAACTTGAGAGCTTAGGGTGAAAAAAAACTGATCAATACAAAGGCTTGACTAGCGGAGTAGATGCAGAGACAGTCACCAGTTACAAGGCTTGACCTTCAGAGTAAGCAGTCACAAGTGCATGTCATGCAACAAATGCAATTTATCAACATGGCAAAAAGTTGGAGCTATGACGGCAATCAACCAAATGAAAAGTCAGTAAATGTCAGATATAACAAATTATGTAACATGGTCAGCACAGCTAAGTTGGATGACAGGGGTAAAAAGATAGCCGCTGGTACACTATTATACAAATACTAATGATGCACATCACCCAGCAAGAGTTACCTACAGTATGAAGCAGAAATTTAGTGTATACACACCAAGTAAGCAAATCGGTAAAAAATCGATATGTTTCCAACATGAACCAGGTGACATGGATGCCTAGAGATATGTTATGTAGGTGCACCGATGGAAACAACCACAGGCGCTCGTAATGTTCAGACAGTCAACCTTTCGTGCTAAAACGCGGGGGGGGGGGGGGGGGCAGAGTAGGTAAAGAGGGTGAACCTGCAACATCTATGCGTTCAATGACCCACATAGGGCCATGTCTGCAATAAAATATTGTGTATTCATCTGTGCAGTCAATTATTTGTGCTAATAAGATGTTGGCGGATAGGCCTGAAACCACAGCGTCGTCACATTGAGCTCTTACATGGAAATGTTTGAAACGAAGCTCACATCTGGAACACCATCCCGCTTCACATTTGGCATGATTTCTCCGTTTCTGTACACACCAACAAGCTGTAACTCACCAGTTTATTCCAAACTATTTTCTACAGGTATATCACTCAGATAAACCATTCATATCCACATATATCCACAGCAACACGCCTATAATTGTCGCAAATGTCCCACAAAATCTATTTCGGGCAAAAAGTCGACATTCCAGCGGCAAATTCAAATGGGTATTCCATCCTGAATCGAGTTTGTTCCGTGACATTAGCCGTATGACAACTGTTCTCAATTGTCAATCAGATCATATTCTTTGATCCACTTGCGTTTTAATCCTGTTTTCATTTCCACAAATCGTAAAACCCGACCAAACTCGATTCCATCAGTGCTTCTCCTATTCATCAAAGTCTGTTTTTTTGCGGCCACACTTTTGACCGGACACAGACTGGTAGCCCAGCTGCTCTCTGATTGGCTGAAAGTCCGTGTAATCAATCAGAGCGCAGCTAGGCTACCAGTCTGTGTCCGATCAAAAGTATGGCCGCTGAAAAAAATCGATGCATTCGTTGTGGTTTTAGGCCCATCCGCCACCATCTTATTAGTACAAATAATTGACTGCCCTGAAAGCTTCATATGGTATAATGGTTAATTTTTTTTTCTGATCATCAGCCTTGTTTCATTAGTCTTGAAATACCACTACAAACTACCATACCCACAAAAATGATTAGAATAAGCAAACAAAGCCTCTCTGATCTTGAAAAATTGAAAGAAGAGCTTAGGATGGCTAACATACATCAAAAGTTGGATGCTAACGCATTATCAGACCCCAACGAAAACTTCGAAACAATGAGCCCAATTATTAAGAAAGCCAAAGGAAAAAATATCCCATGCAAATTTGTAAAATACAAGAAGCATAAACATAAAAAGCAGAACTGGGTCACTCTTGGAATATTACGTTTAATCAAGTTCAGAGACGCTCAAAATAAAAGACTAAAATGAACTTCAATGACAGCACCGTTACATATGGTATTAAAAGTTAAGTAATCAACACATAACACTATACTTAAAAGTACCATCAGGAAAGTAAATAAAAAAGAAGACTTTTACGAATCTTGTTTCACCAGATACGAAAACGACATTAAGAAAACATGGAGGCCATTGAATGAATGACTTTCCAAAACAAAAACAAAATAAAATAAAAAATAAATAAAATAAAATAAAATAAAATAAAATAAAATAAATAAAAAATAAAATAAAATAAAAAAACAAAATAAAAACCAAAACATGTTCCGGAGTATTTTTCAGCTAATGGGCAATAAATAACTGACAAAGTCACAATAGCAAAA
Organism: Hermodice carunculata; assembly: GCA_964020975.1. Lineage (NCBI taxonomy): Eukaryota > Metazoa > Annelida > Polychaeta > Eunicida > Amphinomidae > Hermodice > Hermodice carunculata. Next base: position 4,042,108 of record OZ026614.1, on the reverse strand, counting down.
ATATTCAACCATTTATTCACCAGCGTAGGTCCCAAACTTGCTTTTAAGATTACTTAGCCAGCTTCTATATATCACAAATATTTACACAAAGTAATAAACGTCATTTTCATATTTCAGCAAATTGACGAATAAACAATTTGTCAAACAATTGATTATTTAAAACCGAAAAATAGCTGTTGTATAGATGGCTTATCAACAAAGACATTAAAATGTATTAAAAATACCATTGCAGCAGCGCTCGCATTATCGAGAACCAAAGTCTCAAAACAGGAATTTTTTTTCCTGAAAAAATCAAGATTGCTAAAGTTTTCCCCTACATATAAAGGTGACAATACATCTTTCCCCAATTATCGACCTATATATCTTTATTACCTGCTATCTCTAAAGTATTCGAGAAAATAATATTTGATCAACTATGTGACTATTTTCAGAAACACAAACTAATCTATAATGGTCAATCAGATACTTTATTTATGACCACAGGCGTACGACAAGGATCTATTTTGGGACCCTTGTTGTCCTTATTTTGCATAAATGAATTACCTGACTCAACTTTAACTACAACACAAAATTTATCTAGTCTTAATAACAACGACACAGCAATTGATAGCAAAGCCAACATAGAAATAGAAAAAAATCACTGACTGGCTAAGTGCAAATAGATTATCTTTAAATTTTCAAAAGACAAAGTTGATGATATTCCATCAACCTCAAAAAAGATTTTACAAAAAACTGTCAAAATCAACGAAACTGAAATCGAACAGGTACAGAGCTTTTATTGTCTTGAAATTACAATAAACCGACATTTAAATTTGTAAGCTCATGTAGCTAAAACATGTAATAAGATATCAAGGTCATTTAGCATCTTAAACAATATTAAGAATATCTTAGCTTTAAGCGCTAAAATAAAAAAAAAATATAACTCAATATTACTCTCACATATAAATCATGGCATTTTAGTTTGGGGATTTAAACACAGTGATATTTTAAAATTACACAAAAAAAGTCCGAATAATTACATGTTCTAAATATAACTCACATACGGCCCCCTTATTCAAAACCCTTCGAACGCTGAAAGTATATGACATCTTTACCATTTCCAAATATAAAATCTATTATAAGTATATCAATCACAAGTTACCAATCAATCTTCAACAATTACCATTCAGGACCAACCAAGAATTCGGTAAACGTAATACAAGAAAAAAAATCAAGACTTGTCTATTAAAGGATTCAACCATAGCTATGCAAAATATTGTCTAAGGTTTGACATACCAGGTGCAATAAATATGACGCCCACTCAAATAAAAGAGAAATTTTACAATCATAGCTACGACGCATTTACTACAAACGTCAAAAATATCTTCATAAATGATTATGAGCTAGATTATGCTATTCCACATTATTATATTTGTTCACATCACAATACAGTTTGTTGAATCTGGTACTTTATTACGAGGGTAATACGTAGGTGTGCCACGTCAGTTATGCCAATAGCTGTTTTAGGTAAATTTAAATATGTCGTTTGTATAATGGAAGCAGCATAAATCATATTACGGTGGCCCTCATGAACCTACCAGGTTTCATTTTATTTTAGAAGTGATGACATTTGGTTTTTGAGTGGTGAGGCTTATACATTTTGGAAACACTTTAGTCTGTATTAATGAAGAACATTTCAAAGGTGGAGAGGACCGGTTTAAATCCACGAATCGCCTTTTATGGATGACTGCCTGTCTCAAGTCAAGAGTGAAATATGTATTTATAAATGCGGGTTATGTTTTTCTAAACTATTTGGTAAATACTTCATTGGCTATGTTGTGCTGTGGGGGCTGTGTTCTCCGACTCGTAGTTATAATGGAGGTACAGTGTGTTTATAATGTTCCAGATTCATAAATATCAGAAAAACGATAAAGCTTTCTTTCTTCTTTTGCTGTAAACTCAGCAGACTGATTAATTAGGAGAAGAAAAAAGGTGGCAGGCCTCCCAAGTATCTTTCTATTTTTGACAGAAGTAATATAATTTGGGTTTTGAGTGGTTAGGGCTATACATTTTGGAAACACTTTAGTCTATATTAATGAAGAATATTTCAAAGGTTGAGAGGACCGGTTTAAAACCACCAGTTGCCTTTTATGGGTGACTGCCTGTCTCAAGTCAAGAGTGAAATTTGTTTCTTCACATTAGTATTAGAAGATGAATGTTGATGCTTCGGTAACTTTGGAAACTTTTTGCTGTCATTGTTGGGTTTGAAATTTATGAGTGGGGGTCATGTTTTTCTAAACTTTTATTTTAGCTTTGGACTCTTTAGGATTTTCGATATTCCTAGTATCACGAGGGAGTTCATTCCATTGCCTGATAACTGAAAGGAAAAAGGAAGAGCTAAAATGTTGATTTTGGGGGATGGGGGTAAGCTGGGGGGGGGGGGGGGGGAGGTGCCACGTGATCTAATTCTTTGATTAACAGGGTCTGGTACTAAGTTTCTCAAAATTGTGGAGTATTTCCATGCTGTATCTTATGAAAATGGATTAACTTTGTATTTTCCCGCCTGTCAGATAATTTGGACTTAACTTTATGATAAATACTTACTTGGCTATGTTGTGCTGTGGCCTGTGTTCTCCGACTCATATTTATAAGGGAGGTAGAGTGTGTTTATAATGTTCTAGATTCTTAAATATCAGAAAAACGATATAGACCTACTTTGTCTCGTCGGAGGTGTCCCTCTCAGCAGCAGCAATCACTACCAGTCAGAAATGTAAACAAATAAGCCGATTCACACTTGCTTTGTGATTCCATAGTCAATCACCTTGCAAACGCGATGTGAATAGACTGTAGTGAATTTAACAATGGCGTCATCTCTACATTCAAGCCGTATGGTTTACTTTTGAAAACAGTGAATGCGTATTTATGTTTGTCAAATTCACTTTTTTGACTTTTAGTGCATGATGTTAAAATAATCTAAAAAAAAAAGCTTCTTCTCAAAACCCTTTACCGGATTCTTTTAAACCTTGGAGTAAAAATATGCACAAGTGGATATCTGCCAAGTTTGTTCAAAACGTCAAGCTTCAATGACATTGGATTTTTCCTTCATATTGTACCAAATTGTGCCTTCAAGTACAAATATACACGATATTTGTTTAAAGTGCTCTATTCTATAAACAATCAAAAGTTAAATTTCCCAAATTGCGGAGACAATCCCCTTGGTAAAGAATGGCCGGACGCTTGGTAGCTCAATTAGGAAGGTCATTTATAAAAAAAACTGGTTCGTAAGGCCAGTGTGGATCACTACATCTGTCTGCTGCCCATCTACAATAATTTGTCAACTTCTCAAAATCCGGGAACGCGTCCTTTTCAAACTGGACGGCTTTTGCTGTGAGCGAATCTCTTTTCCATTTTAGTCCAACAGGTCATGGCCCAGCGGTCTTTATTTGTTTCATGATTTTTTTTTACCGTTTAAGAGCAAAAAATGCTTTTCCGTAAGAGCTTGTGCCGATTACTTTGTTGTTGTTTTTTTAGCACATCTAAGTTCCCCAAGACCTTTCATTGTTCGGCAGGTGCTGCTGCATTTTTTTCTTTCTATTTTTAATGATCTGTTTATGTTTTGCAGATTTTTGGCTTCTCGAAAAAAAGCTTTTTCAGAAGCCGTTTGGGACAACTTTGGGAAATGTTCCTTTGTATATGCTTAATTTGGTGTTTCCAATGGGTAGCTCGAAAAAGAAAAAACCCTGTTCTTCCTCAAGGTCCAGCACACATCAAGATGAAAGACAGCAACTATGGACGTAACTGGATGGATAACCAAACAAATCCGCATTAATCTATGTCCTGGTTACCGTAACAACAGGACCATCACATAAACGATACATTTAACAATGAGTTGCTTATTCAGACAATTGTTTAAACTATGCTTACTTTCAATATTTTTTTCGAGCAAACGGTTTAGGTGTAACAGTGGAAGTGCGTAATCCTTTCAAAATAACTTTAGAAAGCGGTACTTTTTAAAGTAAAGATATTACGGGCTATTGGGGTGAGCTGCGAAGACGTTTTGATGTAGTGCAGCCTCGCTCTCGCCAACAAAATGCAGAGCATATCGTGCAACTGCTAGTAACAGCAAATGGTCAACTTAACATCATGATGTCACGTCCACAGCTTTCCCGTGGCCCTATTTTTAATGCCATCAAATCGTTATCTGTGTTGGTCTCTGCCAAATATAATTACTGAGAGCCTATTACATCTCTTGACAAGGAACGGCTTCCAAATTGAGGTAACCGTACTAGCCTTGGGATTACTATTTCGTTCAAATTAACATGGAATGTTCGTATTACTTCAATCATCCCTAGGCCAATAAACGTCCTCTTGCGCATTGAACACACAAAACAGCGTTCTATCACCTACAGAACAATTCAAAGTGAAACGCTGATCACCGGTACGGAAAATGCAATATCACAAGCTACACATTAACTTTAATAACTGTAAACAGGAAATGGTTAAACTGTAAAATGAAAACACTAACAATTAAAATCACAAAACGTGAAAACAAATTCTTTATGCACCAAGTCCGTCTGTTTTGTGTGTGTGTGTGTTTTCATCCACGAATACAATTTTTAATGACCTTCGTACATTATAAGCCTTTAGGCATACCCGTTATTTTATATATTTATACTGTGCCAAGAATTTATATATTGATGCCCACGTGAGATTAAAAGCTTTTGGACAATTTAACCTGAAACGTGGAAAATACACCACAAACAATCAGTCACTTCATTCAGACATGAAAAAACTATAAATTCGGCTTTTGAAAACGCACGATATCGGCGTAAAGTAATACTGCACTGCAAAGAGGCCTTCCAACGTTCCGATATCAAATCTAGTCTCAGTATATCCATTTGTAAAATGTAATAATCCAAATGCTTTCCTACGTATAATCACACAACTTTCAAGCCTGCTGGTAGCTCCAATATGGCGCAGTCCTTGATTTGGCAGTACAACACCAGAGGGTGTCATGTGACAGCTGAATTGCATCATTGGTCTGTTATACATCAGTATCATTTACTTGGATGTGTCCGTGCTTCTGGTGCTTGGCTCGGCACTACTGCCCAACCTACGTTTACAAAGATGAACAAACACTTGCCTAGTTGCAACGAATACAACAAATATGAAGAATCCCTGAAGCGTGTTCAGAATTATGAAAATATACCACAGAGCCTCGTTATCAGCCAGAGCAGCGACGAACCCAAGCACCCATGTAACCCCCATTAATAGGAATAACCTCACGTACACACCTACATTATGGCCCGCCTGCGTGGGGTCTGGTTTTTGCTGTGTTGTTTTCTTCAAGTTCCATGCGGTTAGACAAAAGAAAATGACATTTAATAGCAAACAAATTGCGACTGGTACCACGAAAAAAGACAATAATGCATATTTTTGTGTAATCATACAAATCCCATCACCGTAATTGGCACGAGTGTAATGCAGAGATGTTGGCACAAGGTCTAACACCAATGTAACAAAAACAATAAAAGTTGGAACTGAAAAGCCAATAGTCACGTATCTGTATAAATGTCGTTTGGTGAGGGAGGACTTGCGGAATCTGGCAGCTGGTCTGAATGTAAACCAGACGTCCAAGGAAATTATTGTTGTCCAACAAAACGTTGCAAGGAAAGCCCAGTGGTGAATGACAGCAGAGATTTTACATACATACTTCCACTTAAATACAACAAATCCAGACAGAAATGAAAACAAAGCGATTGACAGGGACACAACTAGACAAAACTGCATGATCCCTGGCGGAGCTTTGTATATTGGGACAAATTTTTGAAGAACAATTCTCACTAATAGCGCTACGATTGAGATGTTTGTGCATACAATAGTGAATATAGCCATTGTGTATGTAAATGTACCCCTCAGTTCTTCACTTTGTCCAAATTCTGATCTATTGTTTATACACAATAAAGCCCCACCATCATAAAGTCTGTAAAAACTAGAATTGTAGGAAACTTGAGATTCGTGGAGTGTTAAAATTCCACTCTCGCTGATGTTAAAAGAATCAGCTGAAATATTTATTCTGGTCCATTGAATGTTACGTTTACTGTTAATGTCCTTCCATTCGCGAGGACTGGACCTCCTGTATCTCGTGAGACATTTTGAAAGAACGTTTTCAATTTTTCTGCTAATATTGTCAAATGTCTGGATATTTTGGGGGAAACATTTGGATCTGCTTTATACATAATAGATAAATTCACATGGTATAGATCTGATTGAGTTTTTTCAGTTGGATGTATTTTGATTTTTAATGTGTCCCAACTTTTCCCGCCATACGCTTCATTCAGTGCACCACTTATAATACCCAACAATGACTGTTTGTCTTTAAATGTCCCCAGTTGACTCGAACCCCCGTACATCATCCGGACTGTCACATCAAAAGACACAGCAATGAATTTGTTCGGATTTATGACACATTTCCCGCCAACTACTTTTGACCCTGGCAGTATGCACACAACTGGAATGCACCTCCTGTGTTCTTCTGACCAAGTCGTCTTCTCGTCACAGCGAACTTTAACTATTTGCTTGCGGCGTCCAACGGTAATACCTTCTGTAGTGTCAAAGTCAAATAGAGAAGCAAAATTGTACGATTGCCACACGACAGGTGGTCCCTGTTCGCCTGATGGACCAGGCCGCCCAATGGGGCCACCTGGTCTTGGCGGGCCTTTCGGTCCTGATACCCCACATTGAGAGGGTAATACTTTCTTTGCAGTATTCTGATCATATCGATGTGGTATTTGTGGTCGATCTGGTCCTTTGGCTCCAGTAGGTAATCCACACATAAGGTTTTTAAACCCCCTTTTATTGCATAAAGCACAAAACTTATTTCTGTATGCCATGGAAGGTGTTGAGACATAATTCATAAATTGACCACATTTGCTGTGGAGATAATTGTTATTACAATCCTGAGGACAATGACTGATGACCCGTCGGTGACATTTATGTGGCACTGGTGCATATTGCATTGGCCCAAGGTCAAATGTACAACACTTTTGAATGTGCCGCCGTTGAAGGTCATATGGTTTAAAATTAGTTAAGGATATTCCGACACGGTCTAGATAACCTTTTGCACACCTTAATTTAAAATTCCATGGGTGGATAAGCTTGATACCATTGCACCTTGCACAATGAAAATTCACGTAATGAATTCCTGTTGATTTATCCACCATTGGCAAATATGTATTCCATCCTTCACTGCTTCTGTCACAGGAAACATTCGTGTTTTTACACTCGGAAACAAGAAGGAAAAAATCATTTCCCTTGATATTATGACAATTGGCCTTTGAAATGATGGTAGTCTCCCGAAAGGAGCGCCCCTTTGCAGTCTCCAGAGGACATGACTCCCCGATATCTTCGCAGCAGTCATTGTATGCAAAACATCTATGATCACAAGAGCAAAATGTATGATGTAAATCCAAAATTTGACCACAGCGACCTCTACAGCCTTTGCATGTCATACTTTCCATTCCAGTAATGTTAGGACAGTTGTTTGTTGAACCTATCTTGAATATTAAATGAAAGATAAGAAGCACCGCCGTTTTTACGACCACCATCTTTAATGTGACGCATAAGTTCAAGACTCCAATTTAAGACGGGTATACGTTATACACGACGACAAGCCCGATGCAAACTGAAACAAAGGTGACCAACAAACTGGTAAACTGATTTAAAGGTTCGACACACAATTGGTAACAGCCTATGTGAGAATGTAGTCTAAAAGATAATAAGAAACGATATTGTCTATATACCATAAGATCGTGGTCGAGAGTGAGCATTGGACAACATTCATTTGTTTTTTTGGGGTTTTTTTTTGTTTGTTTTTTTTTGCAAACAATGCACTTACAAGCATAACGTAATTTTGTTCCGGGTCCAGATTTTCAAACTAAAAAGGAAAACATGACAATATCGTAAATCACAAAAATGCACCAAGAGAGAAGGAAGCAAAAATGGGATGCAAGGTCCCCGGACTTCAACACTCAAACTACAACGACTAAGTGCCAGAAACTACCGGGACTGTGCTAATACATTATTATATGCACGGTGATGTTAATCACAACTAACACTTGTTTCAAATCACAAAGGAAAATACACGATAAATACGAAGAATTTCTGAATCAATTTTTCCAAAGTAGCCTACACTTTTTCGAAAATGAATGAATTTCATTCTTTCCAATATCTGGAAATGAAGAAAAAGAAGGGTTAGGGATTAATGAAAAAAGCTTGGTACATATTATAACAAGTGTTATAATCTTAAAATTTATCATTTGAACCGAGATCAAAGTGACATATTTGAAAATGGGATGAACGTCGTTAGATCGCATACAGAAACTAATTCCCCGGCTTGTGTTTTGCTGTGCGTTTGCAAGTCATGCTGTTCGGTAATGATTAACTCTGTTTTCTGTCGCAATGTAAGGCACTTGATAAGAGCAATGATAAGGCAGCGCATTTAACCCCACATGAAAAGAATGGCGGTTGCGATGCTATTTTATCTTTGTCGTTTGTTCTGTACTGAAGCATAGAATGAAACATTCAGAAAAAACGTAATGATTAACGCAGTTGCCTGCAAACATGCGTTCAAACGATGTATTAAAACATGCAATTTTGCAGAGATCTGTTGATCTAAAAATTCATAGCATCACAGCCCTTTCCCAACTTTTGTCCTTTGAGTTATTCGGTATTTGTGGTCCATGCATTCGCGCGCATTCTCTCTTTTAAAATGCAAATGATCTCAGAAAAGGCCACTGTCGTTATGGCTATTAAAATGATAGGAAGGAGTAACTCGTATTTTTAAATACATGCACATAACGTTTCGCAACCATACACTAAGAAATTCTGTGAGCTAATAAGCACTGAATGAAGAACTGACAAACGACAGTAATTGAACTCGAATACTTTCAAAGCTGAGGTAGGGTGTAAATCTAATACGGGGTTAATGTTTTAATACTACTAGAGCCTGACCGCTCTTTTATTTATTTACTTACTAACTCACTTACTTAATTTTTTATTTATTTATTTATTCATTCATTCATTCATTCATTCATTCATTCATTCATTTATTCATTCATTCATCCATTTATTTATTTATTTATTTGTTTAAATTTTACTGGGAACAAAAAGTTGGATTTGTGTTGCTCTGCCACTTGATACAACGTGATACCTTTAGCCTCCGTTTGACATAGATTACTTTGACAGATATTAAGCCTATTATGCCTGCGTCGACAGGCATATGGAAATTGAAACGATGCGATAAGACATGGAAACTTTTAGCTGTGAATCAAAGGGTATCTCTCCAAACGCCATGCAACAAAAGTGAAAGCATTACCCACATGTGGAAAAACCACGTTTTATCCCGTTACTCTTTCGACATTTGTATAATTAGTAATTAATTGGAAGAACTGTTTCATATGCATATTCCTGTCATTTCGTAATGAATGATAGGTCCCAGATTACTATTATTTTGTACAAGAGGAAACGTGTGTGCTAAGCTGGGTTTCCCTTTCTGTCACATGTGGGAAATGCAGTAAGTAATTCATTAGAATAATTTTCATGAACTCATTCCATACCAGTCCCCGATTTTTCCGTATATTTACCTAGATTTAAGACGAAAATTGCATGTTTAAATTCTTCATGAAAAGAGCTTTCATTCAAATACCAACGTGCCTATAGTCTGAAGTCATTGGTTCTGGCACTGCCTGGCAAGTCATGCTGCGGGTGCCCTTAAATTGTGGCAGCTGCAACATGACTTGCCAGGCAGTGCCAGAACCACTGACTAGTGCCTGTCGCCATAATATGGAATGAATTAAATCGATTCGATTATACAATTTTAAAATGTCAGGGTCAAGATCGTTTACATCTAGGTCAGTGTTCCCTGCCTGCAAAAGAAGGACGCTGGCTGTGGGGCCTGCGTTTACAGTATATAAGAAAGAAACATTAATGAAAGCGGTTTCGTGAAACAGTACTTCTGATTAACAGTACATACTAACATTAATAGAGGACTAAATCTCGAGGGTCCTGAAATTTCTACTTGAAAAGCTAACAATGTGAAAGAAGGGTATCATATGTATGGATCTTATTCTCTTTCTAAACATCTGCATTGTCGTAAATTCTAAATTGACGGAGCAGTAAAGTTTCACTTGGTCTAAGCGATTTGTGCTTATTTGTAGCTACCCTACTTTTTGTGTACCCGTTAGATATGGATGAAGGAGTAAAAGTATTCATGATCACCAAGTGGTGGTAATATTAAACTTGGGCAATGCTTATCAAACCTGCGATTACTTTTATAACTTGTACACTGGTTGATTGACCAACCATCAGCGACCAAAACAAAAAAAAAAAACATATTCTCTCTGGTTTTAGAGTTAAACATATAATCATGTTCTTATGCACATAAGTTGCTTGCCCTTGTGAGTTGCACCATGAACTAAAGAAGCCCCCCCCCCAAAAAAAAGGAAAAAAAGTCCCATCAACCTATTTGACTGATGGTCGCAGTGCAATGTTGATATTCCAGTTTTATGCATATCTTTCGTCCCATCTCCCTTTCAGGCAGGAAATATGTGTGACGGAATAAATGTTAATTCATGCGTTGAGGAAACCTGGCCAGGTATATATACATTTATATGTCATATATCTACCTCCTCCCAAGCGCTCTGGATCTCAGAATTATATTTAAAACGCAACATTGCAGGTATGAGGACTCCGCGATGGCCAGGGCCAGTCAGTTCTGGCCACCTTGCTGAGGAATTGTACACATTTTCATTCATATTCTTTTCAGCAGCGTGAGAGTAAGCCAAGAAAAATCACAAACAGTTTGTCGTTACCTAAGATGAACACCTGTATATAATACAGATTGAAATGCAAAGACTTTGTTTCGCTCTTCAATGATATTTGTCCTTCAGTACCTTCTAGGCTTTTTTCGTGTCTCGCCTATGGGTTTGTGACAAAATGGACCAAAATTCAATCAGTCATCCTTAGGGAGTTGTTTTTTCATTCCTGGGGAAACTGTATTTAAACTTAACATAAAGCCATTACATTAACGAGAAAAACATATTCGCAAGGGAAAAATGTTTGAGTCTGATTTATGATCATGACTGTATAAGCCCAGGGTACATTCCAACAGATTATCAATTTTATCTTCTTCATACTTGGATGCACAATTGACTGGTAAGATTTCCACAGGTAAGATAATCAAGGAGTAATTTTTAAGTTACGCAATGTTGGCGACATCAAACTTCAAAGCTTGGTTGTGGCTTGTTCCCTTTCATCCTACATTGCTTCGACGACTATGGTCTACATTAAACTTGACATACAACTTAGCCTTTTTTTACTTAAAATACTGCCTTGCATATATTGAATTTTGCTTTGAAGTTGTTGAAAGGTACTTGTTGGGAATTAATTGGTTGAATATCACTGGCTGGTGAGTGCCCGAAAAGTTGAAAGTGTTAAAGTCTTCACCATTTTGAACCAGATGGAACTCACATGATCTTGGCATGAAGTTGATGAGTCCTTTCCAGAATATTTTTGCATATGTGGCACATTTTGGGTTCGATTCTGGTTCATTTTTTATGGAAAGCCTAGGAATTGGTGTGAGCTTAAAACAAGTGTATCGTCAGACATTATGCCATGGCTACTATTCGTTAAACCACTAATGGACAGACAGAACGAATTAGATTCACATGCAATAATTCTGGAGTTCGCTATCGTTATCCGTCACACAATTTTTCGTGCAGCTAGGGTTCATCCACATGTGTTTAAACATGAGGGTCACCAGTCGCATAAAGCTTTGTAAATTTCAGCGAGGCGATAATGCACAGCCGTAAATGCAAGAACGCGCGTGTCGAGCATGCGCAAAGGGGAAATATACGAATGCGCGAGACGAGATTGAGCGAAGCGAGAGACGAAAAGAAGCTTCCATAGTTTATTCTTGGATAAATTTAACATCCGGATAACGGTGACATTATATATTACACCCTTGGTAGTTACTTGGGTTGATATACTCAGGAGCATTAGATGTGGAAAACCTGAACACGCCCCCCCCCAAAAAAAAAAACGTACACCATGTGTGAAGAAAATGCATGGGTACTGGTAATGGATGCGAAAAGACGCTTAAGATAGTTTTGTCACCCACCCCCCAAAAAGGGTTTGTCATCTTCTAGAGTTGGATATACTTTACACTAAAAATACGTCCGTCAGAATAGTTCAACTGTTACTTTAACTTTAAAATATTCAGGAGTAGGGACCCAGACAAACAAAAAAGTTACCGCTCCCCCTCCCCCTCAAAAAACAAAAAAAAAATTAAAAAAAAACACAAAAAAAAAAAAACAAAAAAAAAAAACAAAAAAAAAACCAAAAAAAAAAAAACCAAAAAAACCAAAAAAAACAACCCCCCCCCCAAAAAAAACAAAAACAAAACCCCACCCCCCCAAAAAAAACACAAGAAAAAAAAATAAGAAAAAGGATAAAAGGTCGCATGTGGAGGACATTGTACCTCTCCACCCCCTGCCGTCCCCCGACTGCCACAGCATTTGAAAATTCATGGCTTCCACCTTATCTCCAACTTATTAAAACCCTCTGTGTGCACAGGCGGTTTTCGATGTGTGTGATGTTGTTCTGTTTCTGTCACACTGACATGTAGCTGTGTCTCATGCTTCTGGGCATTAGAGAACTGTAGCTGTGTCTCATGCTTCTGGGCATTAGAGAACTGTAGCTGTGTATCATGCTTCTGGGCATTAGAGAACTGTAGCTGTGGCTCATGGTTCTGGGCATTAGAGAACTGTAGCTGTGTCTCATGCTTCTGGGCATTAGAGAACTGTAGCTGTGGCTCATGCTTCTGGGCATTAGAGAACTGTAGCTGTGTCTCATGCTTCTGGGCATTAGCGAACTGTAGCTGTGTCTCATGGTTCTGGGCATTAGCGAACTGTAGCTGTGGCTCATGGTTCTGGGCATTAGAGAACTGTAGCTGTGTCTCATGGTTCTGGGCATTGGAGAACTGGGCCAATCACTTACCTTTTCTGGCATTGTTTAAATCTTTAAGTGATGAATGATAAGGAATATCTCATTGAATTCAATGGAAAACTATGAGTTTTCCCAATGCTCTGCTCAAAGTTGAGACTGTTTATGAAATGGAATTTTGTTATCTTTGCTTTTCCCTGATTTCATGATTTAATGAACTATTAAAACATTATTGGCACTATGCAAAGGGACTTCAACAATTTGGCCTCTGATCCCTTGACATTTGACGTCATTGTGACTAAAGGACGATTTTAGAAGTAGAGGTCCATCTTAAATATCACGCATGAAGTTAATGGTTTCATATAGCAATAACTATGAATTGACTCTGTCATGGGCTTGAGTTATGTTAATATTACACTTCAGTGAATAGTTCCTTAAATATATCACATAGGGCTTGGCTAACAGATTTCTGGTATTGATGATATGGAGCTTTTGCAGGACATTTGGCTTTTTTGGATAAATATGGAGGTATACCGTCCACCTTCCACACGGGCCTCTTTAGTATTATAAATAGCGCACGATCACCACGTTCTCATTATGTGTCTGCGGTAAGGTCTGTATTCCTTCATCTGCCAGCTGTGTTATTACAAACGTAGAACCTTCAATGAAACAGCATGCCTACACAAAGCTTTGTAGCGTACGTGTTACATGTGGCTTGAGGGCACTAACATAATCGCTAACACTTCATGCCGGTAAAAATAAACATCACCATTGGATTACAGGAAAAAGGCCATACTACCGTCCGCCCAAATGTGGTCATCTTGATCCTAGAACAGACGGCACATATGATATCGCCTGCTCACCATCAGCTGGCGCATTCTGTTGGTCTTCTCAAGGAAATGAAGTGTACACAGTTTCCACGAAATCTATCAATATTTATTCTTTGCGTTCATTTTATATATGTGCATAGAGATTGGTTAGTCTAAGGGCACATCCTTCCATTTGCAAGAACACATTAAATTCAGCTTTATTAGTAGGACTGTACAGGTTTCAACACACTTTATATAAGACCACATTGAAATCAAGCTGTAAGATAAATGTGATACTCTGTGATACTCTGCAGCTGCTATTCACATATTTGTGAGCGCAAAGAGAAATGCAAACGACATTAACTTGGACGTTAAGATGCTGTCATTTCGTGAGAGCAGTAGTTTAGGCAGTACTTTATGAGCAACATTACAGATTAACAAACATGGGATGTAATAATACAGAACCATGTCCTACAAGTCAGGTCACTGTGACCCAGGTACGTTTCACTTTGCTTTACAAATGGTGACATTTCCTTTTATTAATAACATGTATATATATATATATATATATATATATATAGAGAGAGAGAGAGAGAGAGAGAGAGAGAGACAGACAGACAGACAGAGACAGAGAGAGAGATATGACTAGATAGATAGATGTTAATGTACATATTTTATTGATAACAGGAAACGCTTATCAATAACACACACACACGCATATATATATATATATATATATATATATATATATATATATATATATATATATATATATATATATATATATTACATATATCCTGATTTGTTTCATTCCCGTGTACTTATAAAGAAAAGGAGAAAGAAAGAGAGAGAGAAAGAAAGAAAGAAAGAAAGAAAGAAAAAAAGAAAGAAAGAAAAAAGAAAGAAAGAAAGAAAGAAAGAAAGAAAGAAAGAAAGAAAGAAAGAAAAAGAAAGAAGAAGGAAGATAAGAAAGGAACAGCATCATATAAGTTTACCTATGAATCTTTGGTACCAGAATATTTTTGAGAGAAACTTATCCAAAAGGCTAAAGAAAATGCTGATCTGCTCCAAATACTCTAAAGCAAGATAGTTAAAAGATGGAAAAGCAAACGAAAAACTATGAATCAACGAAAACGAGAAAAAAGAGCAGGAACGAACAGGAACAGGAAAAGACACACACACACACAAACACAAATACACACAGAGTATATATATATATATATATATATATATATATATATATATAGTTTTTTGTTCAAAGCAGAGTATCCCTTGCCTCCAAAGCATCCATCTCTCCCGACTCGCTGTTGCGTTCACTGATGTCGGCGCTCGCCGAAGTGAGGGCATCAAAAACAACAATTTGTAACCATGGATAAGACCTGGACTTATCACTTTGAACCAGAACCCAAAATTCAGTCTAAACAATGGAAGCATCTGGGATCACCACCCACAAAAAAGCCAATTCGGTTCCTTCTGCTGGAAAGGTGATGGCTTCAGTCTTTTGGGATTCAAAGGGTATTCTGCAGATTGACTATTTAAAAAAAGGCCAGACTATCAATGGAATATATTATGCTGACCTACTGAGAGATGTTGTGTGAATCTATCCAAGCTAAGCGACGGGGAATGCTCATTAAAGGAGTCCTATTCCACCAAGACAACACTCCTGTTCAAAAATCGGCGGTTCCCCTATCAGCGATCCATGATTGTGGCTTGGAACTCATTGACCGTCCCCTTTATTCATCCGATTTTCCCCGTCAGACTTCCAGGTCTTGGACCAGTAGCCTAGGCCTAATGCATTTACATGTTAAATTGGCGACCTTCGCTGGCTTATTTCTCCTATTTGTAACGTAAAACCACAACTGCCTTTGCATTCTACTTCAAGTTTATACCGATAGCAGCAAGTTGAAACCAAGAAAATGGGGGGTCATGTGATTAGATTTGTTTACAGGTGCATTTGTGTACCTTACCTCCATGATTGACCATTCAGCGTCAAATATGTCTCCAAAAATACACAAAGTTATCAAATTATTTAAAATATTTCTAGAGTAGCAGTGCCCTTCTAAAACTGACAGTTGATAAGTATATTTCTATCCAAAATTATGATGGGACTTCATTTGGGATGCTCTGCTCCTGTGATTTTAAAATCCAATAGACACAGCAACAGCATTCAGTACTCTATCAAAAGTTGTGGATCAGTTGACTCGACCTTGAGGGGCTACTGGTCCAAGACCTCCACCTGTTTCCTAAAATGAAAAAGGAACTAGCCGGTCGCCATTTTCCTCGTAATGTTGACATCATTTCCGCTGTGAATGACTTTTTTAGGGTGGATGAAAAAATATCTTCTTGACCGGCATCAAGGCCTTGCAGCATCGCTGGCAAAGAATATGGTACTTGCGAAAGCTATAGGGAGACCGCTTTCCATCCTGTGTCGATCGTGGTCTTTCAAAATTTGAACTTTGTCCAACAATGTTAACTAAAAAGCGTGGGTGGTATAGGAAAAAGTCACCCTTGGATGACATACCCGTGTGTAATGTCACAACGAATTCAGATTCACTTTTGAAAACTCACAAGATTCTCTGGTTCTAGAATATTTATGTCTGGCCTATCTTGAACAAACGTAATTTGAAAAATAAAACTGGAAAATTTCGGTCTATGAGAAGTGTAACATACGAAAAAGGGGCTTTTCACTAAAATTGCTAGATATTGTAGCAGATGAGACCTAATATCGAAATTGACGGGGAGAGGATGCACATATTTCAGAGATAAAAGGTGTAAAAATATTATTATCTGATTATCTAATCCTTCATTTTTAACCCATTCGATCCCGCGAAAAAGGCTATACACATATTGTGTCAAATATATGAGTGCCGAAAATTCTAAAAACATACAGTAAATTCATACTATGGTTTTATGTACGGCTAAATTGAAACTTATCTTAATGTTGTTAGTTCGCTACACATATAGAGACACGTGAGTCGTCGTGGTTCGTTAAGACAATATCGTGATAAATATGTACACCTATCATGATGGTTTGATAGTAAAACGATACTCACCAGCGTCTACTTTCAGTGCATATTATGTTAACATCAGGCCATGTCCTATATGGAGACCTAAATTGGCCACATACACAAACACCAAAAATACACAGTTAAATTCAAGCCAACTGTCTACAGATGTGACGTGTACATACAATTAGCCTGTATCCGTTGCAATAATCGCTTTATACCAGAGTAGAGCGAGGCAACTGACTGACCGATTTCTGTAAATCGTGGGTCGCTAAAGCAGTTTCAACCGCAGTTTAAAGTATAGGATCGTGTGATCACCTACCTATGTATTTACCTATTTGCGCGCGTTCATACACACATACATACATACATACATACATACATACATACATACATACATACATACATGCATACATACATGCATACATAGAACATATTTCAGAGCCGCAAGGAAGCTTTACAATATGTGTGCAATGTCAGCAAAATTGTTGCGCAAATTTGTTGTCCATGAAAATTAGCTCCGACATTTCGTCCTGGAAGCCTTGCGCAGTAGACAGAGAGCAAAGAATACCTTGGGTGCATATACCACCCAACCCGACCATGTCCCCATCAGGAAAGAACTGTTTACCAAGAAACACAGACAAGTTACTTTGGATATATTCAGATA
Source organism: Hermodice carunculata (assembly GCA_964020975.1). Lineage (NCBI taxonomy): Eukaryota > Metazoa > Annelida > Polychaeta > Eunicida > Amphinomidae > Hermodice > Hermodice carunculata. Next base: position 4,024,646 of record OZ026614.1, on the reverse strand, counting down.
ACCGTCCACTTCAGAAAAGACCCCTCGAGACCCACCTCAAATGCACAACTATGCACTGACATTTTATTGAACCCGGAACAAGAGTAATAAAACTCAAATATATAATTACCTCAGCTGCACAATTATTTCAAGATAATCTATTTTCAGGCCGACATGAAACTGCAAGTAGATCTTCATTCTGATTGTAACTACTTCAAGGTAGAGCTCATGCTCATACATATTTTTCTCCAGCATGGTTACTGGCTTGCCTGCAAAGCGGACTCTTAATTGATTTTTTCATGAATCTTATGTGTGGGTGAGGGAAAGGCCGCTTCGTTGCAAGTTTTGGGTCAGTCCCTGTCATAATTTTGTACAACCAATGTTAAGTACTTGTTGGCACATACAATGTCGGCACGGCTACTAAAAATTGGGACGATATCAATGAACCCGTAACACTCAGTCTATAAGACCATCACAAAAAAAAAAAAAAAAAAAAAAAGCTACAAAATTAAACAGTCCGAGAGACAGCGAATCAGGTAAGTAAAATGGTCGAATGATAATGATAAAACATTTATACAAATTGCCTCATAAAAAGCCTTTCAATAAATAAGAGACTTGTTTGTGATTTGGAATGTGTAAAATAAATGTCCTGCCATGGAGGTAGCGTCATCCAGAAGTATGTCGTTTTAGCTTTCATTACAGTTTTGGGCATGATATTAAACGGATGGTGGTTTTGTGCTGTACTCGATTTGACGATGGTATTAATGGATGTAAGTAAAGTTTTATACTTTCAAATGATTCTGCATCTTCAAAGAAATGCATTATTTTCCGCAGTATTTACGAATACAAATAAAGTGTAGATACATGGGATGAGGAAAATGATTTGTGTTAAAGAAAGTACTCCTCAACATCTCATAGAACAGTTTACTTTAAATCTGAGCATATAAACAAGTTATCTTACATTGTATCAAGCTTCTAATTCTTCTTATATTTTAATAGTATGAAAATCAATGTTGTGGTGAGGTATCTATTTTCTGACGACAATGTACTGTCACTTTTTAACTTTATACTTGGCAAACAATTTTCTTCCTGTCACCAATATTCCTGCCACTCGAGAAGTGATGTTTAACGTGGGATTTTCGGTTCTAAAATCTTGAAATTATATATATATATATATATATATATGTATACGTTGACAAAGCAGGTTCATAGAGGTCACTCATGTGTACACTGGGATAAACGTGTCAGCACTTATCTGCACATCTGACATAAAGCATACAAACTTAAACAGACATGAAAATATTGAGGGTATCTCCCAGTCATAATGCCACAACTTGACTGGCTCGCTGTAAAAGAAGTGTTGCAATACAATAAAAGGACCGAAGACTAGGTAAATTTTAATTTATATCTGAATTTTTATAGGTAATCCGATATGGTTTAGTATGTTTGTGACTCTTTCTAGTATGCTGTTGACTTGAAGTCAAAGTTTAGTAAAGTTAGAACGTTTTGTGATAGTCAACCACATATAAGGAAGAACCTGCTTGTATTTTTGATGTTCAATAGATACACAAGAATTTGCCAACAATTTCATACCTTGATACTCGAGGTTAAACTCTTGTTTGCGAATAAAAAAATCGGATTGCTAAACAGTTATCGTCACAATATGTTTTTAGGCATGCTGCGTATTTGGTGACTTGTATTGCCACGGTGCATGTGCGGTCACATTTTAAAGGAATTATTGCTGTATTTCTGGCGGATCTGCCTTACTTGCAGTACAATTTTTAAATCAAAAGTTGTACTTAATAAATGGTTGTGAAAAATTAAAATAAAGTGCAGAAATGCCAGGACCCATAAAATATTATCTGTACTTTAGCAAGAATGTTAAGAATTGTTTTATTACGATTTTAATGCGGCTAAATTGAAAAGGAAACGCGGTGGGTATGCGGGGAAGGGGGGGGGGGGTTGCAAGTAAATCTCCTAGTAGTTGGGTGCATTAGAATAGCCCCAATTCTATTATCTTAAAATAATGGCGCATTACATTTTGTAAATGATGAAGGTATGAAAAAAGTGCGGCAAATGTATTGGAAAGTAGACTATTACAGAGCTCACAGAGAAACTGAGAAGAATGCCTTACCTACGTATTATTTAAATCTAGTGTCAGAATTTTACACGATCATCAAATCACACCTAGTGCTAGGTCACTTTGAAGACATGAAATCTTAATATCCAAATGTTTTTCGATCAGGTGAAATGGACACTGGGTAAAATAAAATCTGAAAAAGTACCTCGTGGCTACGACATGATAAGTCGTGATCACGAGACAGCAAGTCGTGGCCATTACATAGGGTACAAGATAGTAAGTCGTGGCCACAAGATGGAGAAATAATATTATTTTTCTAAACGGGACAAACACCCACTTTTCAATCGTCAAAGTCCACATCACACTGTTGTTTTCTAAGGCGTGGCCAGGTGTTTTATCTCATGCCCCGACCTACTATATCGTGAACTCGAGTCACTATCCCTAGCCTCGAGTCACTATCTCTTGGCCACCACTAACATGGGGTATTCATTTCCCGTCACAAAGCACGGAGTTCACATCTGTCAATAACGAGGGACACACGAGCATATCAATGTCACAGAAAAGGCTAGAAACATGTTTCTCAAAAAATTAGCATCTTTTTGAGAAATTGAAGCTTACAAAGTGAGATCCATTTAATGCTTCCTAAGTTGGTTACAAGAATAAATTTCCATTTACCTGTGCTAAGTGTTCTTTATTTCCAAAATATTAGTAGTACCCGTTTCCCCGCACAGGCAGCGGCCCGTATCTCGCCAGACGGGACTTTGATTACTAAGACTAGCGAGTATACAGATGTGACGGAAAATTAACATGTATGCCTCCTACTGACCCGTGGCAAAAAGTTAAGTTTTCATATTTCATAATTCCCTTCTAGGCTTCCATACTTTCGTGGATTCATACAATGCCACAATGATTGACCAAAATCAAATTAGCTGATAGGGGAATACGTGCAGTTAATATGCAATTGGCCTGAAAAGATGACATATCCGCCTAACACTCCGCAGGGGTACAACAAATTATCCTTCCAGTACGCATGACTCAGTTTGTAAGTTGCATTTGATATGTTTGCCACTTTGTGAACATGTACTTGTGGCCTCGGGCGCCGAATAAAAGTTTTGCCGATTTGATCTACTGATAGGGAGTGATGTTAGAAATGAGCTATGCAGCAGACATGCTGTTTGTAACGATGGAATTATGATGATTCTTTCTTATGTAAATCTTGTAAGTTGAGTACAAGACCAATTGACAAAAATGGGGAATGTTTAGTATGGCACACAGAGTATCAACAGAATGTTTATTTCCGAAAGACCAGAGGACCCTGTTTAAAAAAATAAAATAAAGGAATTTGCATCGTTATGTTTGAAAACGGAAAAATAAACAATTTAGAGTCAAGAATCTAGAACTTTGGTTACCTTTGTTTGAATCTTGAAACTCGAAAACGTGAATGAGTTTTATCATTTGTGTACTGAACTGTCAGTCACCAACCGCTATTGTTCATTCTTTCATTGGTTTAAACATATTTTGTTGAAAAAAAACAAAACAATTAGGAACCAGCGCATTGTCTTATATTAATAAAACTCATTCATTTAGTGGGTGGCCATCAAAGATACCATCGTTTACATTTCAAAGTCGCAAGGAAGTTTTACGACAATGTATAAGGCCAAGGAAAACAGATACCAGCCAAATCAATGGCATTAGAAAAAATTGCTAGTTTTTGTCTGCTTGAGAAGTCACAGCATAAATAGTTATTTCATCATGAACACAAGGTGCGGATGGGAATGACAGGAGAATTGTGCCAGTTGCGCCGTCCTTTCCCTCCTCGGTACTGCCTCCACGAAAAAGAACTACTGCGGGATAAAAAAGAAAATATGCTACAAAAATTATTCAGATTCCTACCACCTACGGCTCTGTACATTGTTTACCTACCATTTCAAATACACCGAAATGTACACTGACTTGTTATGATACTTCATCTGCAGCATGAATAAAACATAGATAACAATTTACTATCACTCAGATATACAAGGCTGTGCATAAACTAAGCAATATATGTAACTCTGCACTGATATGGTATACTGTTCTGTCAACAGTTTCAATGTATTTGCAGCATATAAACATATATGTGGAACATTGCTTTTCAAACACTAAAGCGAGTTTGTGTGTGTGTGTGGAATTTGGTGCACACGAGTTTCAAAGTTTATAATGATATTATTTTTGAGATGCGTCCTGCTAAATCACGGTGTGATCTTTGCTTTGTAGCAATGGGGACTGTTCGGTTATCACGGCGAAATCTGATGTCAGTAGTACTTCCCAAGAATAATAATAACCTCTATTTTATGTCGAGTAAAATACAATAAGATACAATAAGCGCCGAGACATTATTTTTCGACAAAGTGAAAATATAAAATGAAAAATGGTATGTAAAAGGATGTATTTAATTGCCTGCACTCACTTCAGCTTTCATATTTACCAAAAAAACTGTCGAATTTGAATATTGTGCGCACTGGAATTGGGATTGTAATTTTGCTACTAGAATCTTACCTAAAAGTATGTCCTTAATAGAATTTCACATACATAGTCATAGACATTTAAATAATCCTTGAAGGCAGTTTTCTATTCTATAGATATAATAATAATAACAACAACAATGACAAATAATAATAATAATAATTATAATAATAATAATAATAATAATAATAATAATAATAATAATAATAATAATAATAATAATAATAATAATAATAATAATAATAATAACAATAATAATAATAATAATAATAATAATAATAATAATAATAATAATAATAATAATAATAATAATAATAATAATAATAATAATAATAATAATAATAATAATAATTTTATTCGGAAAAATACCCTTTGACATGGGGGCATCATGGATCGGGGTAAGTCCATGATGCGTCCGTCACTGCTTAAAAGTCCGCTGGACAAAGTAAAATCAAACCATGTTAAAAACGTTGTGCAATCAGAGCTTGTATAATATTATTCGTTTTATGTACAAAGTTTGGGGGTTAATGGAGGCTCCTGTTCTGATTGCCTCCTGTACTGCCAAGCTTCAACAAGATTTTTTGGTCACGTGGTCATACATATCACCAACATCTTTCCCCAAATCGTATAAATGTTCCCCCAAGGACCAGCATAATTTGGTGCATATGGAAGCTGCTGAAAAACGTTGCCAAACATGTTCAGACATTAATTTTTTACATTCGTTTTCTAGGCGATTATAGACTTTTGCTCTGATGTTATTCAGTGTAGGGCACAAGGATATAAAATGGGCCAAATCTTCTTTGTTTACCTTGCATAATTTACATAGAACATGGGATAAGCTCCATCTCTCCTTATCCTCTCCCAGCCCAAGGCATCCTGTACGTGCTTGAAACTTAAGTCGAGAGTCAGCAAAATTATGAACCTTGAATAAATAACTTAAATAAATAACAAAAGTACACTGCTTAAACATCTGATACCATCTAATTTTTTTTCTCATCAATTTCATTCAAAGCCTATTTTGTATGCCTCCAAAGATATCTTTAAAAAGTAATGTAGCCAGTCAGGATTTAGCGAATGAAAAGCGCGGTCCATGGCTACATTGTTAAATATTTTCTTTATTTCCTTCGTGTTTGGCCACGCTTTGGCTTGTTGCTGGCTACTGCTGTCTGCCTCCAGCAAGGTATTAAATATATTTTTTACAGAGACGAGTGTTGGGCAAGTCAAATTTCATTCTATGAAAGTACTTAATCCTAATTCATTTCCAATATATCGTATTGATCGGTAACCAAGCTAGCTCGGCAATTGTGGCTACTGCTGCTAGTGAAGAGCGGACCTGAAGGATTGCCTTAGCCATTGAATATTGTATTGATCTTGGTGTGGCCTCCGACTCTTTGGTGTTGCATAACCATATAGCACTACCGTGAGTCAGGGAGGGGAGAATTATGCTTTTCCACATACTGTTTCGAAAAGTTACCCGATTTACATTTTCATGGTACGATAAATTACTGGAAAGATATTCTCGTAGTCGGGTTGCTCTTGGTTTTAAACCACTCTTTACATGCGCAGAATCTGACATGGAACTAGAAATGGTCACTCCTAAATATTTATACGTTTTGTATTCCGAAATTTCTGCATTGCCCAACATCCATCTCTTGTTGTAGTTTAACCGTTTCCTAATTATCATAACTTTCGATTTTTCACCATTAAATTTCATGCCCCATTTTACTACAAATATAGGTGCAAGATTAAGCGTTCTTGAAAGCTGACCTTCGCTTTCCGCTATCAAAGCAATATCGTCGGTATATAGTAAGCAACATATATGGAAACTGCCCTGACGTACTCCGAGATTATTTTCCTGGAGCATATCAATGAGGTATAACATCATAATAGAGTAACGCGTAGGAGAGAGGATACAGTCTTGTTTGACTCCATTAAATATCTCAAACCAAGTGCTCTCAAAATGGCCAAAGAAAACTTTACTTTCGACTTTTTTCACAGAGGCGTCTTGTCATACGCCATGCTTTACCTTGAACTCCTTTTTGCCAAAGTAAGGTAAGGAGTTTATTTCTCTTGACAGTATCGAAAGCTTTCGATATGTCCAAAAAGGATAACCAGGTTTTCAATTTTTTATTTTTCCTTAAATTGCATGTACCATCTAAGACAAATACTTGATCTTCTAGTCTTCTATGCTTTCTGTAAGCTCCATGTGGCTCACCGCGAATACCTTCTTCCGCAAAATACGTCATGAATTGACAGTCCAGTACTGACACAAACACTTTATAGAGGTAAGAAGTCACCGTAATGCCTCGATAATTTGACAACATTTCCTTAGAACCTTCTTTATGGATGGGTTTAATAAAACCCTGGAATCATTGTTCCAGATATGACTCATATAGTTTACAAAGGTTGAAAAAAGTCTACCAGTGCGACGATTAAAGAAGACCCTCCTTGTTTTAAAAATTCACTAGGAATCTGGTCTACGCCACACGCCTTTCCATTTTTTAATTTGCTGATTGCACAGGAAACATTTTCGAAATTTATATCAATATTGTTTAAACCTGAAGTATCTCCGGTATGATTCATAAGATTACACACCTCTTCGTCCAGTGCTTCAGCGTCTTGCTGTTTGCTTTACTGCACCCCAATGTTTGGCAGTAATTAGCCAGTGCCTTACATAATTCTTTGGGGTCATCAATAGTTCGAGTATTGTCAACAGGGTCTATAATTCTGAGTGAAAAATCATTGTTTTGGTTGAGAATTCTAAGCAGCGCCAATACTCTTTCGAATTTGTTGAGCTTTTACCGGAATTTCGAATATTATAACAGTGACATCACTTTAGGAATTCACATGTATCTGCCTTGGACATTAAACTCTTCCGCTAATTCTTCTTTTCATATCTTTTCATTCCGCTCAAATGCATTCTATGTCCAGTAAATTGTAAAATAGTTATCATTTCGAATATATAGTCACTACATTTTTCTGGTAACTATAATACCCCATTCGATACACTCATTTGGATCCATATCGCAAATGCACATTGTGAGAACATTTACATCTGCTACAAACGCACAATGTCAGACAGTATGTTTGCACATTAGGGACATCAATGGCAAAACTAAATCTCTAGGATGTAGATTCAGACGACAGTACTTGATCGATGGACCTGTTCATACCGATGTGTACCGAAATTTTCCGACCCGAAATTAATTATGCATTCCATTGTTGGCCTGACAATCAGCAAGTTGCCGAGTCTGGCCCACGCTTTAATGTTTACAGTGAATGTCACGGTTAATGCTAGTGATTACAGCATGGGTTGTGCTAAGCAATACAAATCTTTTGCCTAAAATGTCACAACAGTGGTGAAACGTGCATTTTTAGTTTGCTGAAAGTTTCATTTTTCATTAAATCCAAGCACATCTTGCGTTTTATTTGTTTATCCTTCCTCGTGTAATCCGGCCAGCGTGGTCGGGCACAAAATGTAAACAAAGCAATGTGCGTTTTCCGAAGGGAACCGAATAATCCCGAGTCGTATGAACTAGCCTATTCCATATCACTGTATGTTATTGGGCGTTGCAGACAGACTCAAGGTACTTCTTTTTGTACTCTGATCTGAACTCTCTTCAGACCTCTTTCTGCAAATTTGCATACAAACTTGTCTGGTCACTACAAATACAATAAATATAAAGAAACCCTGGAGGGCATTAAGTATTATGAAGATGTACCAAACTACCTCATGGTCTGCCAGGGCTGCTACGAAGCCAAACACCCATGTCACACCCATCAACAGGAACAGCCGTACATATATGGCAACATTGTGCCTGGATCCCCGCTCATTAGGCCTGTGTTCGGTGGAGTTTCTGATATTATGAGCCGTGAGGGAAAAGAAGCTTATGTTAAGGAAAAGGCAAGTAGCGATAGGAACAATAAAAAATATCAATAATGCATATTTCTGATTGATGAGGCAAAGTCCTGCCCCATAGCGGGCTTTAAGATGAGCTGGCGAGTCTTTCACCTCATCTAGGACAAAGGCAGCCAAAGTAATGCAAGTAGGAACAGAGAAGGCAATTGCAGCGTATCTTAAGACGTGTCGATTTGTAAGATTTGCCTTACGAAATGTGGCATTGGACCTAAAAGTAAGCCAGATATCTATGGAAATGGTTGTCGTCCAGCAAAACGCCGCCAGAAATCCCCAATGATGTATCACAGCAACGATTTTACAAAGAATGTACCAGTCGTGCAGGACAAAACCTAGGACGAATGCTACTAGGGCTACCGTCAGAGAAACCACCAGACAGAACTGCATAATGCCGGGTGGAGCCTTGTAGACAGGTACAAATTTTTGTAGCACAATTCTCACAAAAAGGGCAGCTATTGAAACAGATGTGCACAAAATTGTGACGATTGCCATGCCAAGGGTGAATGCGCCCCTTCCTTCTTTGTTTATTCCCGACGCAGATCTGTTTACACATATAAGCACCCAACGGTCAACGATCTCGTATTGTGAAGAGTCGTAAGATGCACCGGATTTATGATGTGTCAACATTCCGTCGGCGCTGGTATTGAAATCATCTAAAGTTATATTCACTCTTTGACATTCTTCAAAAATTGTCTGATAGGACTGAACGCTGACAAAATGTTCAATGGTAATATTAACAAAGCCATTGCCTCCAGAAAGAAATTTGTTATTGGGACCATTAATCATTTCTTGCAGCACATCTTCCAGTTTTACGCTTAGCGTTTCCTGGAATTTTCCAAGAGTATCATTAGATGTATTAATAGTTCTCTCGAAACGTATTGCCAACGTCAAAGACAGGGCTTCACTACCTGAGATTATTTTTTCACTTATTTTGAGGTGCCTCCATTTTGTTGGACCATACACATCATCAAGACTATCCCTGGTCAAAGTATGCACAGTCCGTAAAAAATATCCGATTGTGTTATAAATGTCTTCACTTGTAGTTGTTATAGTCATAGTATAGTTAAGGTTGACAGTTCTGAGCGGCTCAGGTGTCCAAACGCATTTCCCTTCCAATAGTTTATAACCTGGTTCCCTGCACAGCAATGGTATGCATTTTCCCAGTATCTCTGACCAAGTGGATTTCTTGTCACATTCATTCAAAACAGGAACATTACGTTTCCCAACAATGACACCTTTGGAGGGATCAAAGTCGAAGAGAGACGCAAAAGAATAAGACACTAGAAGGTTTCCGCTTGGTTCCCATGTCAAGACTGATACTCGATTTATTCCACATTGCAAGTAATCGACAGGAAGATGATTGCAGAGAGCACAGTGACTGTTTCGATATATGGAGCCCTGGAACGTGACGTATGCCTGATACTGGCCACATCTTTCCTTTAAATATGCATTTTTACAAGTATTAGCACATTGGTAAATCACATTTTCGACACATACATGCGGTATGCTTGTATTTTCCGGCGGTTTAATATTCAATTTGCACATTCTGCCATCAAGGAGCTCTTTAATTTGTTTTGAGGTGGCTATTCTGGTAAAGTTTCCTACATTTTGAGGTTTAATTCCGACACGCATCAAAGCTTCAACTGGGCAGTTTATGTCAAGCCTCCATGGTATAACTATACCTGCACCATTACATTTCGCACAGTAGTAACTTGTATAATGAATACCCAAAGAAACATCTACCACAGGTAAATATGCATTCAAGTCGGTGCTGTTTCTTAAACAAATTACTTTATTATTTTTGCATGTTGAAACAAGTAAAAAATAGTTTTTGCTGATGTTTTCACATTTCCAATTCATATACCCAACTTTTTTGTGCTGTCGATGACCCATTCTGTCTTGAACTGGACACGACGAATGAAAATCTTCACAACAGTCGTTATGGATTGTACAACTGACGTCACAAAAACAAAGGGATCCCAGATGGTCCACCGATTGTCCACAGTGTTCTCTACAGGAGCCACAAGACAAACCTGGGGCGTTTGATTCATTGCGGAAACAAATGTCTGTCTCTGCTGTATACAGTTTCATCATCACAACAAAAAGGTATCCAGTCAGGCTGATGCTTTTCATTACGCCGGTCAGGCACCAATTATGTGTGATCTTGTAGTTCCAATTTGGTGCCTAAAAAGAAAGAATGTTGCTTACTTTTTCGGGATAACTTTTAATTCAATTAGACATCCCCCCCCCTCAAAACTGCAGTTTTACTGTGTGTTGAGCAGTAAATAGTTTCAATTCGAATTCATTTAAACCACATTTACAGTTAATTACGTCACTTGTCCTGTAGGACATGTAAGCATCAAATTTGAGTATCAAACCACTCAAAATGTTCAGAATAGTTTTAAAAAATATCCAGCTGTATGCATATGTTCTAAAAATAAAATAATTACCAATAATACAAGGTGCGATCTTGTAGTTCCAATTTCTTGCCTCAAAAGACTATTGACCCTTTTTGTAGAAGAAATTTTCATTCCATTGGGTCATTAAAAAACTAAAAGCTGCAGTTTTAGGATATGTACAGTGATCACGATACAGTTTCAATAAAAAATGATTTTAAACAAGATTTATATATAATTACATAACTTATCCTCTGACACGTAGATATCAAAAGTCATAATTCCAAAGCGCTTGACATGTTCAGAACAGTTTTGAAAGGTTATGCAGCTGTATAGATATTTTCTAAAAAATAACCGACAATTTAAAAGTGAAAACATTGGCAAGACAACTTCTTTTGGACCGGTTTCATGGTTAGAGAAGCAAATCAATTATAAACATTAGTAGACAATCATCTGTTCTTGACTTGTCATTAATGTCATGAAGCCAGTCCTGGACACTTAACATAAGCAAGGTCGAGAAGTAGGTCTTGCAAGATATATAGACTGATGTAGTGTCAACTGAAAAAGTATTGTGAACAATAACAGTTGCTTAGGAACGTACCCTATCGTCAATGCTCTTGACATTATGTGTGTGGGGGTGCGGTGGGGAGGGGGTGGGGATGTACGCTTCTTTGACAGATTCGTAAATTGTTGGGCAAAGCAGATATAGTTAGATACCAGAACCAAAGCGTTCTATGCCGTAAACCTTTCTAAAATTCACATATACCAGCCAAGCAACCATTCCAAAGCAGTACGTGGTACTACATGCAGCTGATTCACTCCCTTACACGGGGAACATTTACTCTGACTTCTAAAAAGTAAAAATACCATAGTGAATTTCAGGGAACTTTTAACCTTTCCCTTTTATTGTCTTGTGTCGTTTTCTTTTGTTTTCACGAAATATGTTCTGCAACAGGAGAAAACAAAGAGAGAAAGAGAAGAAAAAGGAAAAATGGCCGATCGTGGCTCCTCCATATGTCTAAGACCCACTCAGTTGTGTAGCCAAGCAATGGTGTTACACTGACACACCATTCCCACTCTGCAAACGAGCACGATGCCGAATTGGTAGAACGATTTCATTCGTTGCTTGGACACGCCCAAAACTGAAACGACTTTTAAAATCAACTTTGAGTTTTAAAACGGGTCAGACTACTCAAAAGTTAAAACAAGCCTTCATTAAAGGAAATGGCAAACAGGGACAAAAAGGCCGATTGAAAGATGCAAATCCCGTTTAATTCCACATTTTTGCGAAGGACGTCTGCTTAAGATTATTACAGGAACAACGAAACAAACTTTGAAGCAACTCGAGTCCCTCTGTATTGCTTATAAAGACCGTATATTTGTGGTAAGTTCGTTGCTAAAGTATCTACGGAGAACAGGGTCTCACATTGTGCATGTGTGGCACACTTTTGCCAGGACAGCCATTGAATTTTATCACCTTTGATGTTTGGATGAGGTTACAACGTTTTACCTTCGTTGTCTTATAACTCGAAAACGGCGACAAATATTGGAAAACTGAGCCCAATGTGTATATATGTGCATAGTTACCCTTTTTCATGCCCAAACGATTTCAAATTGAGCAACAAATAGAAAAGTTAAAAACAATTTAGTGCATTATAAAAACTAAACTTTTCTTGTAGAAAACAACCAACTGACCACATCCAAAAACGTGGAATTCCAAGCTCTTTACGATATGAAGATAAAGACTTTATAGCAGCTATCATGGTAATTTTTAGGTTCGTTATTTGCTTAATTTTATTAATGAAATTAATTAATATATTTATTTTAATGTTTGTTTATTTATTTTTATCTATCTATCTATTTATCTATCTATCTATCTATCTATCTATCTATCTATCTATCTATCTATCTATCTATCTATCTATCTATATATCTATCTATCTATCTATATATCTATCTATCTATCATTATTATTATTATTATTATTATTATTATTATTATTATTATTATTATTATTATTATTATTATTATTATTATTATTATTTTTCTTTTTTTTTCGGGAGGGGGGTGGGGCATTCATTTGTGCAACCCACCCATATATCACGTATGATGAACTTTGATAAGTCACACAAGAGCGCATGGATTTAATCCGGGCAGAAGGAAGCGATATTATGTTATGATTCAGACCGCTTTACTTTTTCAGTGTCACCAGCATGCGCTTCAATGATATAGTATGACCCGACAGCCTGTGCGTATACGGCATTTGTTTTTTTTTAAACAAGAACAGGCAGTTTTGTAATATTATGCCTCTGATGCAGACCACATGGCCCCGAGGAATGTCATGAGAAGTGTTTCATGTAACATCTAATAAAAACCAAGTACACTCACTCAATCAAATCTGACATCTGCATGTGCATCATTTCCATTCTCAACTAATTAATAAATGTTCCGGATGAGTATAAACTTATCGGTGAACGTTTTAATGATACCTTGCTCATTTCAAAGGTAAACTTGAAAGATCAATTTGAAGAATCGACGATCATCGCAGAAGCAAAAAAACATGCAGAAAGACTTGTGTAGATACGCACGGAACGGCCTTACAAAATAACATCTTCATTGGTGGTTCAGCTTGAGCGTGACCTGCGAGGAATCGGGCATTATAAACGACTGTACGCCAAGTCAGCAAAGCTTCGAAGTATCTGCAAATGTGGAGGAGTTCTATTTTGGGTTTCAGGCTCAAGTAATACATTTCATCTGGCCTGAGACTACCACTCCTAAAAGGAGTGGTAGTCTCAGATCAGGGATACTCAACCCAAACTGTATGTTGATAAACTGAGCGATAACGTCATTTTCAGTTTGATCGCTTTCCAGGTGACGTATACGAGGTACCTCTCTGCAACATCTGTTTCATACTTGGTTACCCGTTTGTCCTGAACACTGTGGAATAAAGTCTGATATATCTTACGAACTAAATAATTTTGAACACCGATAGAAGTGCCAACCAAATGATAGGTACCCGGACCATGTCTTGAAAATGTAACATTTATGCATTTTGTACCACAAAGCAACTTAAATTTTATAAAATGACGCAATATTGGCAGCATTGGTGTCCTTTCCTAGTTGTATACACTGTCACCTTTGTGTTGTAATATATTTAAGTTTGGACTTCATGGCACTCACGGTGTTGCCTTATAGCGCTACTGCTGAAAATGTTGGTACATTATCAGTTTTGTTCTGGTTCAAGCTAGAGAGGTTGGTCAATGGTCGTGGAACATTCACAGCGAGGCATCTCTTTTAAGCATATGTACCTTCTTAGTTTAGCATTTGGACTTATTTTCGAACAAGAATAACACTGACAAGTTGAAATGCGTACACATATACCTTTTTTCTTTCAACTGAGCTATAAACTCACTGTTAACGTAGCGACAGATTGCATGTGGCATTCTTTATGCGATGCTTGCATCCAGATTTGTCTTTGGGCATGTAAAACACATAATAAGCCTAACAGATTCGATGCCATGTGGGTTATCTATTGGGATGCGTACATAAAGACAGTGTGGCGTCGGTAAAATCTTCGTTCTCTACCACGCAGTCGTGGAATCCACCAAAAAAAAGATACATGCTTACCTTGTTAGTCTATGTGTAATTAAATACTTTATGATCATACTCAGCAGCTGAATCCAGCCTTTGAAGAGAACACTTATAGCCTGGTGTATGATTGCAAAAACCGGTGATTCTGCCTGCGAGTCGTTGCATGACCCATTAAGTCAGCACTACTGCATGCAGGGGGTAACGTGCGCTGCACAGCATATAATTGATCACTTCCAATACAAACAAGAAAGGAGGAGTGACCCACCTGGGCAGTGGTGAGTGGCCCATCGGCAAAGTAGTGGGGATTTTATTATGCAGGCAAGGTAGTTTACAACGGCTGATGGCGACAGCCTCCAAATTGCCCCCCTGCCTGCAAATCCGGGTAGCCCATGGGCTGCCCGTAACGGGTAGTAAACTACTCACTACTGATTACCTGTTAAAATTGTACACCTGTTTTCTCATCGTCTGAAAGTCTTCAAGGATTAATACTCGTTAACGGGCACCCCAGTGTGCGAATTTCAACCCGTCAATGTATTTGCAGGTACATGCATTAACCCACGGACCTATTAATCTCGTTAATAGCTCCATGATTAAACAATTGAATCGGAAAACACTGGCTGTATCCACTCACATCATAAAACATGTGCATGGTCAATATACTATATTGCTTACAGGGTTTAAATGTTTATTTCATAATGAGTTGAAATTTTTAACAAACAAATATTGCTATACAAAAAAAGGAAACAAACAAACAAAAACAAAAAATAAAAACAAAACGAAAACCAAAGAACATAAAAAAAATGTGCTGCATTTTCTTTTTTTAGGAATGGGGATTTTGCCGTCTGCTAGAGTCTTAGCTTAGAAAGATTTTAAAGTGAAAACAAACACCCTTTACTTTGCTCAAATGTTATTCGAATATGTGTCGAGTTATAAACAGATAAGATACAACTCTA
The DNA here is from genome assembly GCA_964020975.1 of Hermodice carunculata. NCBI lineage: Eukaryota > Metazoa > Annelida > Polychaeta > Eunicida > Amphinomidae > Hermodice > Hermodice carunculata. The sequence continues at coordinate 4,009,226 of OZ026614.1, read as the reverse complement.
TCACCATGATAGTGCATGTTTAACTCCTTCCATACCAGGCCCTGATTTTCCCGTATATATATGTATATATATATATATATATATATATATATATATATATATATATATATATATATATATATATATATATATATATATATATATATATATATATATATATACCTAGACTTTGAATGGTATTTGCATATTTAAATTTATCATAAAAAAGAGCGTTTATTCAAGTGCTAACATACCTGGTCTACCGTAATTGTATTTTGCACTGTCTGCAAAGTCATGCTGCAGCTACTCTAAAAGCAGCTGCAGCATGACTTTCCAGGCAGTAAAAACTGGACAAAAGCAATTCCTAATGAGGTAACAATCTTTATTGTCTTTAAATGTAATTTCAGTATATGGACAGTAGCAAAAAAAAAAAAAAGTATCGCGATACAAATGTGTAGGCTTAGGCCTACATCTAGTTTTTTTTACTGCTTTTAAAATGTTTGTGTAGCTTGATGAAAGTGTAAAGTGTTGAAGTTGCATAGTCTCGCACTATCAATTTGCACATACAAATCAAGGAAACATTGTGCTAATGGGCTAAATATGCCAACATAGAAGACCTAGACACAAGAGGACACGCATTTTAAATTTATCTATTCTCAATAAAAACCAGCCTGAAGTTCTGAAAATAATGCTCTTCTGTTCCAAACACCATGAACCTAATAAGTGTCCTCAAAATTGTCCCACTTAGGCCTATATTGGGATATAAGTATTCCATTTTTAAAATTAAAGCTTTGGATATGCAAGATATGCAAGTTTTTCTTTTTTTTTCTTTTTATTATTTTTTTACATCGCAGAGGGGGGTTCCATCGATCCCAGCCCCCCCCCCCCGAACTTTCCTAGATCCGTCTCTGGACATTTTTCCCACCACCCAGGGAGACTCATTTAAGGTTCCATACAGCCCAAGAGAAGCGACTGATTACAGGGCTGTAGCCTTAGGGTCTGATTGATCAGATCGGTCAGACCAACACTTAGCTGATAGTTCCATAAATATTACCAAAACTATGTTAACCTACCAAAATTTTTCTCAGATTTACAAATTTCCGAATTTTTGAAGAATGCCAACTTGTAAAAGGAAGCCAAGATGACTGAGTACAAAATCACAGCCAATTAGGAGGTAATATGGTTTGCCGTGTTGTCTCTCGTCAAGTCATTCGGCAGTAGCTTTTAGAAAAGTGCCGGTAACTTTAAACAGCTACAATTCTGAGAAACCAAAATAGTTTATCTATTAAGATATCATTAGAATGACACTAGTTAACCCCCCCCCCACACACACACACATAGGTATATATGGTTCTTTGTACACATTTGCTGGTGTGTGACATACAGAAGGATGTGATGAGAGATAGTGACAATATGATGGACAACTTAGGTCTATATGGTTCCTGGTACACATTTTGCAATTTCCTTGTATATATTTATTTAAATTCCTTGAATATATTCTGTTGTCAGTTGTTGAATTTGCGTACAATATAGGATCCATTTTCTTGGGAAGAGTCTCGGCTTCAGTAAGAAGTGCATTTGAGCATTTAACGTAATCACGGGACAGGAAAAATGTAACCCTGTCTCTGCAAAATCAAAACGAAACACCTCTATAAAGCTGGCATATCACTTTTTAAGTATTTTTTCTTTCCATCAGTATATCAAGAAATGAAAACAATTTTCTCCTTCCAAAGATCAGTTTGCCTTGCAAAGTAATGGCGAATAATCTTCCGTACAGTGTCATGACGTACGCTTAAATATCTAGGAAAATACACGTGTCTTATATTTCTGTTTAAAAATACGAACCAAAATTGTTTGTCAAACGTGAACTGAAAGTCTATTTCACACACACACACACACACACACACACACACACACACACACACACACACACACACACACATATATATATATATATATATATATATATGTGTGTGTGTGTGTGTGTGTGTAGATGAAATTAACTTCCCATTCTGCCCTGTTACTGACCATGTTAAACAACCATAAACATACATTTATACATGTATCCATTACTGATAAAATATTATTTTATAAAACCATACTGAAAAATGTACATAAGAGTGAAATACTTTGTAAAAATGTACTGTTATCAGACAACCCTCCTTTGCATTAAGAGAATAAGTAGTAGTTTCTCAAACTAGTCCAGCTGTTATAATTAAGCAAATAGTTAGAATGAAAATGTTTCATTCAAGTTTGTTTGTACTGACTGCAAAGCTAGAATAGTCCCTGTGGATAAGTTGGTAATTTACCACCACTGTTTTTACAACTGATATACAATAATGTGTTTGTCCTCATTATGGTGTCAAATCTGTTATCACATCTACGCCATGCAACCGTATCCCAATGAAAATACCCTGTTACTAAAATAGAAGAGGAATCCAAATTTGAATGAAGTTGGGATGATTAAGTTTCACAATTAAGAGTTGCAAATGTGTGCAGTGGTAGTCTCATTTTCTCTGAGGTTTATTCAGACAAATTCTGATATCTTGTAATCTTTGAACGATATTTCATGCCACACGTTAGAGAGAACACTTGAGCTCTGATGATGATGGAGCCAGGGTGACATTGCTGAACATCCTAACGAGATGAATATTTCCGTATCAACATTCACATGTGACCATATATCTTATGACATACTAAAAATTCCATCCAATGGTTCCGGTAAAACAATTGATCAAACTTTACATCATAGCTACACATGAGAAGGATGTTAATATTCTTGTCATCATAATATGTACACAACAAATATAATTCATACAGTATTGCAATCCTCACGGTAGATCCAGGAATAAATATGAGACATGTAGTAAATGGTGGAACAGAACTCCAGGAACCAGTCGTTCCGACCTCGTTGCGGGGGGGGGGGGGAGGGGGGCTATGTCGTAACGGGCTCTCCCTTATATTATATGCATTCCTCGGGCCTCTTTCACTTACCCAGACCTAGTTGACACTTTCATCTTTCTTACCTGGTAATACTATCAGCTTGTAGGATAGTTCCACAACACCTGATACTAGTCTACTGCAATTATAAAAAAATCAAATCACCTAAACTTCTGCCACAACAGTCTTCAATACTAGAGAGGTTCATAGAGCACCAATATAAAACCACTAGGGGGAACTGAAATACTCTATGGTACCAAATACTAGTGCATTTAATGTATAAAATGCATAAAATGACCAGCAGAAACTAGTGTACACCACAGTACAGCTCTCGCCAAATGGGCCAAACTGCTAGCCCGTCGACCACGCTGGTGGGCAAACAGAATAAGAACTAGCCTTGTGTAGCATGTACACAATAATCGCGGCTATTTGTCGTCTTTTAGTGAGCGAAGCATACATTCATACTTTGGATATAATCCCCATACATATTTTTCTTTTAATGTTTTTATAAAGGTAAAATCGTCTTCCACCAGTTGAGAAAGTCAGAAAGAAATGAGCTCGGCTGAAGAAGGGGTCTTCACTACCATTCTACACCAATTTGTTTGTCTTGCATGATCCATAGCAAATTGTATGCTGATTTCAATACATGTGTAGATGGTTGTGTTAAGACATATCACCAATATTTAATTAATCTGACCTGCTGTCTGATGAATAAGGGGAATCTTCCTGTATTCATGTAATCACCTAGGGTTTGAGGATCATGGCAATGTCAATGGTATGTGTCAGTAGACATACATTTTTTCTTTTTCATCAAAGCTGACGGTTATTTTTCACATTTACCATACAAGGTTTTCTTCATGGCCTGTTACCCAATGAAACTGTCTAAGTAAAAATGCATGGTCATGGTTGGACTATTATTTTCCATATTAAAGTGAATATGTACACCGAGGAATCTGTGGGACATACTTTTGTCCTTCTCTTGGGTGATTTGCAGACTCACACCTAGCACTTGCCATTCAGAGCCGGTTCCTGCTCACACTTACTGCCTCACTGCACTTGGCTGGTCGTCAGCATGAGCAGTGAACTAGCCATTGTCAGCATGACCTCTTTTGGAATGAGAGAAAACCATTTACAACTACACCACAGTTTTGTAATCACATAGCCTGGTCAAGAGGAATGGGCATCATTGCAATGAGTGAAATAGCTACATATATAATTGTCTGACCCCCCCCCCCCCCACCTAAATTTTGTTGTCCTGTTGTCATTGAATCATTTTATAACACAATTGGTGATTGGTCGGCTGAATACAGTATTCTGATTTGGAGGTTGCACTGGATGGCTTCAAGCTATGTTGGCATCCACATATTTTCAGCCTATATTGTCTCTTTAAATGACTTTTTGAAACTTTAAAATACAAGGGAGATAAATTCAGATATTTATTCCTTGTTACATGGGCTTCAAAATAGTGTATTATATAATGGGACTTCTGTGTTCTTAAGTGGTCTTACATAACAGAAAAGTGCTCATTGAGCAGTTTTGGGGAGATAATTCCACCTTGGAGTACACCATGTAAGCAATTTACACTTTCGCTTTGAAAGCCCTGCCATTTTACATTGTTCTAGATTTACCAAACAATTTCCTTTAGACATTTAAATAATTTTCAGATATGCGTCTGTGTCAGAGATAGTACAGTACAGCATCGCGGTCAACATAATCGAATGTTATGATAAAAATCGACAAATCATACGTACAAAGGTTTCCGTCTAGAGTGTCGCCACCTGGTTTTTTTTCTTTTTTGTTTTGTTTTTTGTTTTTTTTTGTTTTTTTGTTTTTTCGTATGGCATGACATGTTGGGGGGGGGGGTTGATATTATAACTTTTATGTCAAAACACTGTATTAAAGACCCATTTTTGCACCGAACGATTATTTTTCCACACGAACACTACCTGTGAAGGACTTGTCCTCTTGGTCCTTGGCGCTGATAATTTTGTCACCAGGATTTCCATGAATCAGCATCAATTTCCTCAGACATGACTGGCTTTAAGTTTATTTGTTTGTTTACTTATATGCTTGTTGGCTTTTGTACAGAGTTTAGTTCAAGGATCAAAGTCTAATATTTACCGCAAATATTATCATTAATGCAACATGTATTAAAATGTTCTTTCGAATACCAGTTTTACCTGTTCGCTCGATCTTGGTATCATGACCGTCCGCTAAGCAGTTCAGTTTAGTGCTAGCAAGATATAATAATAATAATAATAATAATAATAATAATAATAATAATAATAATAATAATAATAATAATAATAATAATAGTAATAAAGATAATAAAGATAATAATAACAGCAATAACAGCAACAACAACAACGAGATATAATAATAACAACAAGAACAATGAATTTGGAAATCTACCCCGTTGCAACGGGGGCACCAATCAAGCGGGGTTATCTCGTGGTGCGTCCACACATTTCCTTTGAATTCATTTGTAAAATACAAGTATAAACCAAAAAAGGTTAAAATATTCAGCAGATTAATTCCGTTAGCTAACATAGGGGAAGGTGTTAAACGGAAGTGAAACAAACGAAAGCACGATATTGCGAAAATAAGAAAACAAGAAAACGCTAATGCGAAAACACGACAATGCGAGTCCGAAAACACGACATAATTTCTGTCATGTTTTCGCAGTTGTGTTTTTGCATTTTCGCCTTCGCGTTTTGAAATTTAGTGTTTTCGCTGTGGTGTTTTCTTTTTTTCGACCCAGGGAGAAAACAGTAAAACAGGAAAACGAGAAAACGCTAACACGAAAACACGAAAATGCGAGTGCGAAAACACGACATAATTTCTGTCGTATTTTCGCTGTTGTGTTTTCGCATTTTCGCCTTCGTGTTTTGAATTTTAGTGTTTTCGCCTTCGTGTTTTCTTGTTTTCGCTGTTCTCTTTTCTTATTTTCCTGTTTTCGCCTTCGCATTTTTATGGAGAGAGAAAAATATTTTATTTGGCACTTTTGTGCCACCATAGTCGTGTTTTCGCACTCGCATTTTCGTGTTTCCGTGTTAGCGTTTTCTCGTTTTCTTGTTTTCGCATTTTCTGCCTTGGGCGAAAAACAAGAAAACACGAAGGCGAAAACACTAAAATATAAAACACGAAGGCGAAAATGCGAAAACACAACCGCAAAAACACGACTATGGTGGCACAAAAGTGCCAAATAAAATATTTGTCTCTCTCCATAAAAATGCGACGGCGAAAACAAGAAAACACGAAGGCGAAAATGCGAAAACAAGAAACACGAAGGCGAAAATGCGGAAACAAGAAAACTCGAAGGCGAAAATGCGAAAACACAACTGCGACAACACGACAGAAAATATGTCATGTTTTCGCACTCGCATTTTCGTGTTTTCGTGTTAGCGTTTTCTCGTTTTCCTGTTTTTGCCTTTTCTGCCTTGGGCGGAAACAAGAAAACACGACAGCGAAAACACTAAAATTCAAAACGCGAAGGCGAAAATGCGAAAACACAACCGCGAAAATACGACAGAAATTATGTCGTGTTTTCGCACTCGCATTTTCGTGTTTTCGCATTAGCGTTTTCTTGTTTTCTTATTTTCGCAATATCGTGCTTTTGCTTATTTCACTTCCGTTTAACACCTTCCCATATGTTAGCTAACGGAATTAATCTACTGAATGATCATGACGAGGTGACGACTGAGACAAGTGTCCTGTTAATGATAAACAAACATCAATCCCAGCATATGCTAGAATTTTAAAAAGTGATAACACACACACACACACACACACACACTCACACACACACAGAACGCCTTATATATGTTGAAAATCCATTAGTTTCAACGTTGCATGAATGATAATATTGTGCATTGTCACATATGAATAAGTAAGTCTATCCGTTTCCTAGATTAGACACAGAGGTTAATAGTACACCATGACCGAGGTGATGATGTTACAGTTTGGACGCATGGGTAATGAAAGTGTGTGTGTCAACACACACTTTTCTGTTTTTCCTCGAATTCTTTCTTTCTTTCTTCTTTACTAGCAAATTTGTCCGACACTTTTCTCGGACACTATTATATGTAGAAACTCCAAACTTGGCATGATTGTACCTCCATACAGGGAGTTTGACCGTTTTATACAGAGGAATGAAGATGTTTAAAATTATGCAAATCAGGGGCGTTTGAAATTTTAAATCTTGAATATCTTCAAAAGTAAATTAGATAGAGATGTCATTCCAAGTTATACTATGGGGTTATTGACCATTGCGCATCTAATGAATCTAAAGCAAAAGTTGCAGCCATTTGAATTATGCTAAGTAGCAGCATTTGAAATTTTAAAACTTGAATATTTTCAAAACTATTATAGATAGAGATGTCATTTCAACTTCTACTAGGGGGTTGTTGACCTTTGCGCATGTAATGAATCGAAAACAAAAGTTGTAGCAATTTAAATTATGCTAATTAGCAGTATTCGAAAATTTTCAATCTTGAATATCTTCAACACTATAATAGATAGAGATGCCATTCCAACTTCTACTCCTGTGTTATGGAATAGTTGTACATAGCCATACCAATATGCTTTGAAGACACACAGACTGATTTGCTGTGCAGCAAATCATCTTTCCTAGTTGCGAACTATGTTTGCTTACATAATTGATCTGACAGTGCGACACGCACTTCAATCGCCATTCCACAATAACGCAAATAAGTCTGTTTTACAGACAAGAAAGTTTCCAATTCCCTCAAAACGGAATTGGAAAAGGGATGGGGCAATTAAGGCAGAGTTCGGTCTTCGTGGTTTTGGCTTGGGTGCTGGTATATAAGGTTGTCAGGAGTGTTAATTATATGGCAAGACTATTTCACTGGTTCTTCTGCAAATTTTGGTCTTTCTCGTGATAAAGGGGACCATACACACTGTCATGCTTTCCCCGGGTTTTGCCATTTATATAATTGGGCCTAATGTATAATTTTATTCTGTAGAGATATTTAACCAGTGTAACTTTACAAATGAAGATCTGCAATAAACTGATCGCGACACAAAACCGAAACTTCGTGACTGGGATGCAGCGATAACGCGACAGATCGCTCACACGCACGCACGCACGCACACACACACACACACACACACACACACACACACACACACACACACACACACACACACACACTATTCTGACCGATCGACCAAGCAAAAAGCAGTGTGCAGAGCCACTTTGCAGACAGACTACGAAAAAGAAAAGACATGGGTCACAGCTCTATGGTAGAAATTTATATTTACCTGTTGAAACAAACCTGATATCGTAATTTTTTATGATGTATTGTACTTTTTCTGACACGATTCTGGGCAGCACACATGATGTAAGCTGTAGTTTGGCATTTGAATGTGGGTGGGTTTCCGTGTAGATCTCCATGTGCATTCTTTGGAGTGACATATCTTTTAATATATTGGTCTCCTGCTAGGGTTTCAACCCCAAAAAAATTCCGATAAAGCAAAATCAGATAAAAGATCCTCAGTTGGTAAGTTCAATGCTTCATCAGTAGAATTTAAAAAGCGATGTCCGATATGGAAGCAAGTTTGATCATGCACAGCCACCTCAATTATGCTTAATTCCGTTCTTTAAATTCCTTAAACATATATAAATCGTAAATGCTTTACAATCTTCCTTGATATGATACCAATAATTGATTTAATATTTTGCCAGATGATAGATGCATATAAGAGCATGCACTTTAATCACATGCAGAAATGTAGCTCAAAGCATGCTTGGTGGACTTTATCGTGTAGAAAAGAAACAAATCTGCCATAAAGAGCTCAATTATGGATTACATTGAAAACTATTATATAGCAATCTTTTTTAGTGATCAACCACCGAACGGGAGTTCTGGGACTTATGCCAGTGAAATTCGTCGGCACGTTTCGGTGCATCATGCATACCTTGTTCCAGCAACAAATAGTGAATGCCTTTGTTGGTTTTTTTTTGTTTTTTTTTTTTTTTTTTGTTGTTTTGTTTTTTTTTTTTTTTGTGTTTTTTTTGTTTGTTTGTTTGTTTGTTTGTTTGTTTTTTGTTTTGTTTTTTCGTATGACATGACGTGGGGTGGGGGGGGGGTATTATAACTTTTATGTCAAAACACTGTATTAAAGTCCCATTTTTTCACCGAACGATTATTTTTCCACACGAACACTACCTGTGAAGGACTTGTCCTCTTGGTCCTTGGCGCTGATAATTTTGTCACCAGGATTTCCATGAATCAGCATCAATTTCCTCAGACATGACTGGCTTTAAGTTTATTTGTTTGTTTACTTATATGCTTGTTGGCTTGTGTACAGAGTTTACTTCAAGGATCAAAGTCTAATATTTACCCTAAATATTACCATTAATGCAACATGTATTAAAATGTGCTTTCGAATACCAGATTTTCCTGTTCGCTCGATCTTGGTTTCATAACCGTCCGCTAAGCAGTTCTGTTTAGTACTAGCAAGATATAGTAATAATGATAATAGTTATATTATTTACAGAGGCAGGTGAGCAATATGAACAATAGTGAGTAATTCCATATGTATATAGGTTAGACATAGATAGGTAAGCTTATGGAGAGTAAAGAGTTCGGGCTGCGGAATAGGGTATTGACTACTAGGAAGCGGTTCTGGGCAAAAAGACACAAATACAATAATGATAATGACAATAATAACAACCACCACCACAACAACAACGAGATATAATAACAACAACAAAAACAATGAATTTGGAAAACTACACCGTTACAACAGGGGCACCAATCAAGCGGGGTTATTTCATGGTGTGTCCAAACATTTCCTTTGAATTCATTTGTAAAATACAAGTATAAACCATGAAAATTAAAGTATTCAGTAGATTAATTCAGTTAGCTCACATATGGGAAGGTGTTAAACGGAAGTGAAACAAACGAAAGCACGATATTGCGAAAATAAGAAAACAAGAAAACGCTAATGCGAAAACACGACAATGCGAGTGCGAAAACACGACATAATTTCTGTCGTGTTTTCGCGGTTGTGTTTTCGCATTTTCGCCTTCGTTTTTTTGAATTTTAGTGTTTTCGCCTTCGTGTTTTCTTGTTTTCGCCCAAGGCAGAAAATGCGATAACAAGAAAACGAGAAAACGCTAACACGAAAACACGAAAATGCGAGTGCGAAAACACGACTATGTGTTTTCTTGTTTTCGCCGTCGCATTTTTATGGAGAGAGAAAAATATTTTAGTTGGCACTTTTGTGCCACCATACACGACATATTTTCTGTCGTCTTGTCGCGGTTGTGTTTTCTTATTTTCGCCTTCGTGTTTTCTTGTTCTCGCATTTTCGCCTTCGTGTTTTCTTGTTTTCGCAGTTCTGTTTTCTTATTTTCATGTTTTCGCCTTCGCATCTTTATGGAGAGAGAAAAATATTTTAGTTGGCACTTTTGTGCCACCATAGATTTATGTCCTTGAAAGAAAGAAAGTTTAAGACTAAGGATGGTGCATCGCAATCATAGTCAGCTACGACGTTATTTGCAGCACTGATTTATATATGACAATGCTTAAGAAAGAAGACAAACTTGAAGCAGCATAAGTGCGTCCCATGTTTGCTCTCCAACAGGGTTCAATTTTAAGATCCCTTATCTACAATATTCATTAAGCCGGAGAAAATTGTTCTAATCGGAGGGGGTTGATCAGTATAACTTAAGAGCGACTAAGCAACCCTTATAAATAGTAGACGTACGTTTTCATGCCCAGAGCTAACTTTGTTTATTGCTGAGGCCGATTCATTTGCAGCATGTTTCTATCCTGACTGGCATAGCTACCTCAAATTCAAGACTAAAAGTCAGAGAAAGTTCACTTTCCAATGTCACAGTGAAATGAGAATCATAATTGCAAGAATGTTGCTGAGCGCATTACAAAAAGAAAAAAATAATAAGTGGAACCGGGATTCAAAATTGCAGCAGTAAATTTTTTTTAAATAGAGCATTTCTTTCTGCCATATAGATACAGGATTGACATAAAAGCCTCGTAAAGAAAATATCACAACAAAACGTGACACGTGTGTATTACCTTCCCGTCAAAATCAATTGTCCTGAGGCCAGGCAACGTGGATTTCTGAATACACCAGGGGTGGCATTATTTACAATTTTTGAAAGTAAAGAACGTTTAGGATTTTGATTTCAGGCTTCAGAGGTTTACGCATAATATAACTCTCCTATTTTGACAAACTGTAAGTCTTTATAATTGAAGGAGCACATCTTGTCCTGCATGATATGCACGTTTGGCCGCACATACGCATACTTTCTTGTTTAGATGTTCCGGCTGAGCACCCTAGCAGCTAATATGCTAGTGTCGAAATGGAACAGTTGGACAAATAAATAAATTACGCACTTTCAAAAGCACTGTTCACAAAACTATTTTTTGAAAGTGAAAGCTTGTCTTTCACTTGAAAAAAAAAACAAAAAAACTAAAAAACAAAAACCAAAAGAAAAAAAACAAAAAAAACAAACAACCCCCCCCAAAAAAACCTTGTCCTATATTAAATGATAATAGGCCCAAAATTATATTACGCCTTGTGATAAATTCCATTGTGCCTGATGCTATATTCTATTGCGCCTTATTATGTCTGTGTGTGAACACAGACATATTATTTTACCCAATATTCTTTCTTTCTTTCTTTCTTTCTTTCTTTCTTTCTTTCTTTCTTTCTTTCTTTCTTTCTTTCTTTCTTTCTTTCTTTCTTTCTTTCTTTCTTTCTTTCTTTCTTTCTTTCTTTCTTTCTTTCTTTCTTTCTTTCTTTCTTTCCTATCTTTCTTTCTTTCCGTCAGATTTTTGTGTCGTCTTAAACTCAGACACCGTGAGAGCTAGACACTTCAAGCTCCGACCGGCAATAGCACCTGCAGTGTAGTTTTGCATATCATTCTGAACAGTCAAGATTTTGAAAATTATGCAAATTAGGGCAATTAGAAAAAATCAATTGCTTCTGGCTTCCAAAGTATTCATCCGATTTTGATGATGTTGGAACCAAATTGTAGATATTGTAACACTGCATATTTTTGTAATTTACATGTGACCTCTAAAGGTCAAAGGTCAAGGTCATTTGTACGTTTGAAATATTCATCCAGCCATAACGCAGTCAATTTCCATCCAATTTTGACCTTCTTGGACACAAATTGTAGCTACTGTAACACTGCACATCTTTGTAATTTGCATGTGACCTCTAGAGGTCAAAGGTCAAGGTCATTTTGCCATTTGAAATATTCATGTAGCTATAAGTCGGTCAATTATCATCCAATTTTGATCATGTTGGACACAAATTGTAGCTACTGTAACACTGCACATTTTTATAATTTACATGTGACCTCTAAAGGTCAAAGATCAAGGTCATTTGGACCTTTTAAATATTCATCAAGCCATAACTCGGTCACTTTTAATCCAATTTTGATCATGTTGGGCTCTAATTGTAGATATTCTAACATTGCACATTTTTGAAACTTACATGTCATCTCTAAACGTCAAGGGCTAAAGGTCAAGGTCATTTTGCCTTTTGAATTTTCAATCTAGCCATAATTTGGTCACTTTCCATCCAATTTCATTCATGTTGGACTCAAATTGTAAGTGTTACAACACTGCATATTTTTGTAATTGTGCAAATTTTTCACACAGACAGACAGATTTGCTTTCAAGCAAATCTTTCTTTTCTAGTTATATATTCTGTTCTTTCGGATAACATATTCTTGTTTTCGTCTTTCAATATTCCTTTCTCCTTAATAGTGTCTAAACTCTGAGATTCACATAGAATATCATTGATGCCAAGTTCTCTTATATATTCTATTGTTTTGCATTATTGGTGTTGCAGCATATTTCTATTGATTTGAATTGCCTCAAAATATAAAATCAATACTTATTATCATAATCAAGCCATATTCGATTTGTAAAAATACATAGTACTGATGATGAGATGATGATATCCATGCAGGGGCGGTCCAGACTTTCAGAAAGGTGTTTCGAATTGGAAGTGCGGCATTAAGCTCACCCGGGAAGGGAGTGCAGTGGACCCGCAGCGGAAAATTTTTAAAAGTCGATACTCTCAAATGCGTTTCCCTTGGACTTGATACTCTATTTTTCAATGGACAATTTAATATCGGAGATACACAAAATTCAGTCAACTGGGTTTTCCACTTAGCTTTTATATTTCCTTTCAGGTTATGGCATACAGGGTTAGACAAGTCCCAAACTTTTAAAAGGATGGAAGGGTCAGTGCTTAAATATCTACAGGCCCTAGTCTGCCCGTAATCACGAGCATGTTGAATATGACTGCGACAACACAATGACCACAGTTATTTCGTCCAAATTGGTTCATAACACATTTTTCTTACCACAATATTTAAATTTATACAGTGTAAGTCTACATTTTGGCCAGCTCTGTTTCTAAAACTTGAGATGCCAGTGGATACAAATATAATCTATAAGACTGGAAAAAGTTAAACAAATTGTTTGTATCTGCATGATTCCTTGTACTACACCTAGCATTAAATTATGTATTGAAAGCCAAACCATAAAGAGCCGATACAAGCAAACCAGAAAGGATAAACGATGATCTAATAATTTAATTAGTACTGTATATACTCCCATTTAGACTTAAGAAATTCAAAATTCGCCTTCGTTAATAACTGAAGGTATCGAGATACAATGTGTACATCAGCTATTTTGCAGCGTTTTTAATTTTGATGTGGCTTCATGAAAGTATACAGCGTTGAATTTGTATAGTCTTGCTCTATCAATTGGTGCACACACAGATCAACGAAATATTGTGCTAATTCGGGTGATCTGGGTTGGTTTTATTTCTTGACGCAAAGCCTTTCATTCCCATGGTGCATATTCGTGACAGCCAGCAATCCATGTCATTTGAGGTCAGTTGTAAAAGTGGGTCAACACTTCAAAGCACGTGCCTATGTTTCGCCATATTTAACAATTAACACAATTATGCTCTGACATATGCCCCAACTGATAGATTAAGACTAGACAATTCCAAATATTATACTTTCATATATTTTGAAGATAAGATTAAGATAAAGACACTTGTACCAAACGAAACTACATGGAAACGTATTAGGATACGTGAATAGCCGAAACGACTTGCCTCCTGTATTATGATTATGCTTGACTGAATTAGTAATCTGACTAATCTGTTGCTGGTTTCAAAGTGAAATGGATAAAAGTCATAACCATAATGGCAACATCAGTAGCACGAGTTAACAATGTTGCGTAGATCAAACATTTGTAGTATTTTAACATCAAAAGCAGAGTTGATGCATATTAAAATGTAACGGTTACATATGAAAGCATGAACAGTTTGAAGATCATAGATGTTTAGATACAACCGCCAGATAGTAAATTGAATTTTGAAAGCGGCGATAGTAAGGCAATCTGTCTGATATATTTCTATATTTTTTATTATTCATAATAATATGTTTTTACATCGCAGAGGAGGGTTTGGATGAACCACACTCGCCCCCCCCCCCCCCATTTCTCCACTAAAAAAACTTTAGGTGTACAATACTTTATGCTAATTTGCCGAACTAAAGTGTCAAATGCCAACTATTTGATGATAGTCTGCCTTTGAAACTTGGTCATACCATCATGGGCGGAGTTTGCTTGGGAATGCTGAACTAATTATGAAGAAAAGGATAAATTTATGCCTGGGACCATCAGAGACTGGAACCAAATTGGACCAAAGCTTGTACATGCCCCCTCTGCAGATGGATTTATAACCCGTCTGCAGAAGTACATACCCGGTACAGCAAACAAGATCGCCTTGTTTTTGTATTTGTATAAATTGTTTTTAGCATACTTATTGTTAAGTCATGTCCGTGATGCCACATTAACCCTGGGCAGTTTAAATGTTGATGCAGATGAGGATGGGGTTCATTAACGATAATCACTGATAATACTCCTAGTCAGGTAATGTCACTCCCTATGTACAGTACAGCTCACACATAAAATTCCTTTATGCTGGCATTTTCTAAATATGTGCTAGCGTGCCGAACAAACATGCTAGCACGTCCCTGCATGCTAGTAGAGACAGGCAAGAAACTGCAAATGAATCTCACTGGCTTTTCAGGGACAAAAAGCACATGGCGAATGGCTAAGCGCATTATATTTATGGCCAGGGGAATTATGCTCATCGCCAATCGCACTATGCGCTATGCGAACTTTGCAGCCAACCATTGGCCAAACACATCATGCGTGTCACCAAAACCATTGTGCTAATGGCGAGTCGCCAGATGCTTCTGGCATATTTGGTTGTTCAGCATGAGCATTTGGCGACGGGATTTTTTCCTTGCATGCACCAGATTTTATGCCAGCACGTTTGTGCATGCTAAAAAATAATGATAGCTTGGTACTGTAAATAGGCCCTTATACTTGTTGTTTGTGTAATCAGCCTCTCTTAAAAAGCTTTGTGCTTAAGGCAGCATATTCAAGCGGTTTTTTCTCCATATGTTGCAAAGCGTTGGGGACACGGGAGTCATTGTTTTCTGTTTCAATTCAATAGAAAAAGTATACACACATGTATATATATAAATATATATATATATATATATATATATATATATATATATATATATATATATATATATATATATACATATATATATATACATATATATATAAATATATATATATATATATATATATATATATATATATATATATATATATATAGATAGATAGATATATAGATAGATTTTGACAAGAAGAAAAGATACTTGAT
Organism: Hermodice carunculata; assembly: GCA_964020975.1. NCBI lineage: Eukaryota > Metazoa > Annelida > Polychaeta > Eunicida > Amphinomidae > Hermodice > Hermodice carunculata. The sequence continues at coordinate 3,993,536 of OZ026614.1, read as the reverse complement.
GTCCATAAAATTACCTGTGTTTTAAATCTTCACCCATGTCAGACGGGCCAGAATGTACCTAGATTTAGTGTCTCGTCAATCTTCCCTATAAGGCATTGGGACTCCGAAAACTATTCAAACACAAACAGAAAACACACAAAGTTTCATTAAAAACCTGCCATCAATGATGAGAGCATGTTACTTCAAATAATTGTCGCATTGAGGGACTGCAATTTCAAATATTGCTGCCTCTACTATAAAAGCTGAATGTTTCTGGTTCTCTCTCTCTCTCTCTCTCTCTCTCTCTCTCTCTCTCTCTCTCTCTCTCTCTCTCACTCTCTCTCTCTCTCTCTCTCTCTCTCTCTCTCTCTCTCTCTCTCTCTCTTTTAAAGGCTTCGCACGAAGTCCTTTCCGTTTATGCTTAAGGTCCCCACACACTAAGGAGCGAGATTACGCGATTTATCGTCGCATCCCAATCGCGGGTCGAAAAAAAAAATCGCATCATCTCGCCCGCTGGTCTGGGCCATATGCGTGCGATGAAGAGATTTTTTGTTCCCATCTCCTCATGATCGCAACAGCATCTCATAGCCATGCGATGGTTTTAGGACTGCAATAAATCATCGCATCATCGCATCATCGCACTTCGTCGCCGCTTATCTCATACCGATCTCCAGTGGCCCACACCAAGGAGTGCCATGACGCAATGTTTTTTAGTTTCCGCTTTTTGCCAAAGATGGCGCTTAGGTCGTCTAGCAGCTGTTTAAAATTCTGACCCACAGATGTCGCTACATGAACTTCCCGGCCTGTCACTTTCGCAAAACGTGCCTCCGACACATTGTTTAATACAGGGACCCGTACTGTTGTGGTCAACTCTGGACAAGCAGGTATGCCACCCAAAAAGGCTGCACGTAGATATAAAAAGGCCAAAACGGTCGAGAAGATTCGGAGGGCTGGAAATAGTAAAACACCTGTGAAATCTAGGCCACAGAAGAATAGTGGGAGTGGTTCTGAGACTGAATCTGAGCCAGGGAGAGCATCTCCGACTATTAAGACGTCGGGAAAATTCCGAAAACTGCAGGACACGCATGGTCATGGTAACAAGCAGAAAAATCTACGAAAACATGGACAGATATAAAGGCCTTATCATGTTTTAAAATCACTGAAAACAATTGTCTGTGTGTTTATTTCCATAATCAGGCACATTGGTTTATTAAACCAAAGTTCTTTGATTACTAAGTTTTAGTAACGTATTCTGGTGAAAAACAACGTGTAGAATTCATTTTTACTTGATTGTTAGCCATGCCCTATTATTTAATTAAGGATGCACATACAAGCACTAAAATGGGAGTACCATTCGTATGATATATTTTCAATCCGTGAAAAGTATATAATATTATTTTGACCAGAACTTGGTCAATTGTCTTGAAAGGGATAGCTGGCCCATTGTTTAATGATGATACTAACGAAAGATAGAGAATGTCGACCCCCAGTGCCCCATCCCTGCCATGATTATTAATGAAACTTACAGTCAAGAATTCTTTGTAGAGATGTAACATGGTGGTTCTTTGCTGCTCAGGGTCGTCACGCCTTCGCAGCCATTCATGCATCCAAATTCTCTTAGCTCTTCTCTTCTTCCTTAGCTTGGCATTTAATTTATACATGATCAGCAGGCCCATATAGGACGTTGACACTGCAATTTGTTGTGCCATCTTTAAAGACAGTGTAAATAGGTCGCATACACAATTATAGTGGGTCACCAACAGATGTCACTGTATTCATACAGTTGCAAAACCACCTTGTTTCATTTGCTATATAAATAGGCCTACGTTGTGGTGGACTGCATTCAATCTCGGCTATTGGCGAAAATCGCGGGCACTGGTGTGGGCTATTGGAGATAATCTCTCGCACGATCGCAATCTCAGTGATGTGGGCAGTTCGCGATGGTTATCTCAGGGCCTATGCGATGAGGAGATTTTTCATGCGATCACCGTTTCGTTCCACGCGACATCGCATCAAAATCGCGTCGCACTATCGCGTTAGTGTGTGGGGGGTCTTACAGGCGCATGATTACATGGGTTTTCCCTGCATTATTGCGGTCTCCACTGTTGAAACTAATCGTTGGACACTCACTCTCTTCTCTCTCTCTCTCTCTCTCTCTCTCTCTCTCTCTCTCTCTCTCTCTCTCTCTCTCTCTCCTTCTTTGTCTCTTTCTATCTTCTTTGTCTCTGTCTCTCTATCTCCCTCTTTTCCGCCCTTTCTCTCTCTCTCCCCTCTCTCTCTCCCCTCCTTGTCTCTTTCTGTCTCCTATGTCTCTCTCCCTCCCTTCTTTCTCTCTCTCTCTCTCTCTCTCTGTCTCTCTATGTCCTCTGTTCCTCTTTATGTCGCTTTATCTGCCCTCCTCTCTCCCTCCTTTCTTCCTCTCTTACTATCTCTCTCTGTGTCGTTTACACGCTTTGCACGAGATTATTTCCCTTCAGGCCTACAGGAGCATGAATACATGGGTTCCCTCTCCAACATTGCGG
>OZ026614.1:3988503-3990835 GCA_964020975.1 Hermodice carunculata | reverse complement strand
CTCTAAATATTGCTTTTCAAGTTGGTAAGGATCAGCCGACACCCTGACTTCAACATACCTGTTTATAAGCTAGCTCATCGTGCATCGTGCATGATACTTGGCTACACAGACGAGAGTTCGGGTAGTCCTCCCAGCTAAAGAGCAAATCGAAGGTATCAGAATCCCTCATTTCATGAAAGTGCAAATCAAAAATATGTTAATGACATTGAACAATGTCATTGAAATTCAATGCAGAAAGATGTTGAAGCGGCTCTGAGCGCACTCCAAACGCAAAAACGTGGCTTTTGAGGTGCAGGAGGCCACAAATTATGGTCGAACCAAAATTTAGACGAAATTTTGAAACTGAGCAGTAAGCCAAGGCACAGGCGTGTATTAGCCTTGTCGTGTTGCACCTGGCAGACTAGAAACTGGCCGTTAGGGTTCTAATAGAGTACCTGAAAAAGACGAAAACTTGTTTTAAACGTCAAACTGAAATCGGAAATGAATGCAACGTACGTAAACGTTACTTTTACACTGAGGTACGGAAAGAGCGATTAATTGTTTTTATTTTGGTCCCTACCAAGCTTTAACACTTTGTGTCACAAAGAATGTTAAATTGCGATAAACAGAACATGAAATTGATCAAGTGCTTCCCATTATGTTACATAAAAAAATTCGGATAAAGTATATGAAAAATAAATTCGGAGTATAAGTACGGTAATCGCCTTGGGTAAAGTTTATGAAAATATAACACTTGTTGTGAACTCTTAAACGCACGCACACACACACACACACACACACATATGTATATATATATATATATATATATATATATATATATATATATATATACACGAATAAATACATGTATGTATGTATGTATATATATATATATATATATATATATATATATATATATATATATATATATATATATATATATATATATCCCAGCCGTTCACCTTGCTTTTTTATATGACCAACTAACAATGAAAGCCTCCCTTGGTCTTTGAGTTCTCGTAGTATACTTGAAGCTGATCCAAAATTTTTCTCTGTTGAAAAGTTATTCACCAATGATATCTGTCCCATCTAAAATCGTCCTAATGGCATATACTTGCGGTGCGCTGGTTGGTAGAAAAAATATTTAGCATGTCGTTTGCGCTGTGCGCTTTCTTCGTGTGTTTTTTATTTCTGTGGGAGGGCTGCACTACCTATTTGGGTCTTAGACACGAACCACATCTGCTAAGATACTTTTGTAGGTGGAGATTACGAAATTTAGGGACCATGTAGAACAGGACGCTGCAGAAAACAAGTCGAACATAGGTGGAAAAATGAAAACCAACCCACCCTCCCCCCCACCATGTGAGTACTTGCGTTCATGCCTCATAATATGTGAAAACTGTAAGTGAAGGGGAAATGTTTTGTATATAATATACATAAAAATTACCCAAAAAGTCCATTTCAGACTATTGTCTTGAGGCATATGGAAATATGTGGACTTTGGGAGCATCGATGCACCTTCTTGAGTATGTATAGTACTATGGTAGGAAAATCAATACCTGAGGAGTCCAAATATTTTGACGCGCCATTCAACTTCAATGTGGCATCAAAATTTAATAGGTCTATGACGTACATTGCTTTAACCTTAGAATAACTAGCATGTGTTTTAAAATATTTATATAATGTAAAACTTCTTACTGTTCCAGTAGTCAGACTTGAAAACTACATCGATCACAAGTGGAACTCCATCCATACTTAATAAGTTCGATGTTTTGAGACCATGTATGCACGAAATGGAAAAAATAAGAGCGAGGTAATATTATTCACTTGATCATTGGTCGTGTTTCAACACGATGCTCTCCACTACAATCACCCTTTTTAATTATTTTAGTGTCATGTTTGGACCGATTCAATAGTAGTCCTCGGCCCGTTTTAGCGTACCTAGCTCCAGGCAGGTCTAGGAGAACTGTTGACCTGCGCTATTCTTGAAGTGTTTTATGCTCTCTGCAACTTTATTTTTTCCAATGCCAACTGCGTCTTTTGCTGAACTACTTTAGCAGAAATGCCATCGGTCCCTCATTATTCAGTAAACTTTAAGTAAACTTTGATTAACTCACGCTGTTTGTCCTGCATTGAAACTGAGTATTTTCTTCTGTATTCTTTGTTAAATATACTCTGCCTCTGATGTTCTCACTTGAAGGTCCATGAAATGACATTTTGAATTTTGGCATCTCTTCTTAAAGCGAACTGGTATCATTTATATTAAGGAAGCTACGTTTATATTCCTTTGGAAATGACGTTTTAGTCAAGCAGCAAGATGCCTGTTGTTCAAGAGAACATAATGATCCGGGGC
>OZ026614.1:3951003-3978503 GCA_964020975.1 Hermodice carunculata | reverse complement strand
GACAGAGAGAGAGAGAGAGAGAGAGAGAGAGAGAGAGAGAGAGAGGGAGAGAGAGAGAGGAAGAAGGGAGATAATGGCTCCATCTTAGGGCCCTTCCTATTTCTGTTATATATTAACGATCTCCCCACATCACTGTCAAGTGAAACTACAATGTTTTTATTTGCAGACGACTCCAAGTGCTTCAGGAAAATTCACTCAGATGCTGATGCATCGTCTCTCCAAGACGACATAGACAAATTGTTAACATGGAGTAAAACTTGGGGAATGAATTTTAATGCCGATAAGTGTTCTGTACTTAGTGTTAGTAGAAACCCAGTCGCCTTTGATTACAACATGAACAATACACCCCTCTTACACGTGTCCTCCCAAAATGATCTTGGTTTCGAGTTAAGCTCTTGCCTCGACTGGTCTAACCACATAACAAAATGCTGTACGAAAGCCAATCGTGCACTTGGGATCATCAAACGTACATGTGGATACCAAGCACCTCCTGAAACTACCAAGAGGTTATATATTTCAATGGTACGAAGCCATTTAGAGTACGGCAGTGTTGTGTGGAGTGTCGGCACTAAGAAAAACCTAAAGGCTTTAGAATTTATCCAGCGCAGGGCAACTAAGTATATTTTGGGAGTACATTGCGATGACACCTACAAATAACGACTTATTAAGTGTAATCTTCATCCTCTATCCTATAGGCGTGAAATTCTGGATTTAGTATTCTTATACAAATGTCTACATGGATACTATTCAGTAAATTTACAAGATTTATTTCCACTCCAAACCTATACTTCCGAGCTACGAAATTCCAACAATACTACCCGTTTTGAGGTCACCCGTTGCGGCACAGAAACATTCAGACACTCATATGTCAATCGCACAATCTACAGGTGGAACAACTTGCCACATAACATAAAAGCTTCCACTACAATTGGCATGTTCAAATCCAGACTAAAGCAGCATTACAATAATTTGAGAAACAATTATTTTGATGATTCTAATACATGCACATGGAGAAGTAAATGCTTCTGTGCTAAATGCAGAGGGTAATTTGTGACAGCTTTTATGTACAGTGACAGTATGTATCTGGTGCTACTACAGTGTGTCTATCCAAATATGTGTTTTATTTTTTAACCAATATGTTATCAACTGTGGAGTAAAACCAGCAGAGCCGGTGTCTGCTGCGGTGTTCAAGGAACACCTGCGCGGCTTTGTCCCCCGTCACTCTGCTGGGGGTCCCCAATCTAACCCACTCCACTAGTTGTAATCTGACACACCATCCAAATGATATTAATTGACTATTTTAAGTGGTGCTTTTCTATATATTGTAAAGTTCAGATTTTATCATGCCTTTCCAGACATTTTATACATCATTCTAGTGTAGTAAATTGGTTTTATCTCCATGAACATCGTTATTACACAGCACTAGCTGTACTCATTTCATTCATTAGATCACCAACGGGGAGTCAACTTGTATAGGTGTGTTCACCTGTTTGACTCTTCCTAATTGGCAGTATGTTTTATGCAGCAAACATTTTATTGTATCTTATGTCATTTTATGTACTACTGCTGATTGAAGCTTAATAAATAAAATAAAATAAAAGATACAGAGACATAGAGACTAAGACGGGAGAGAGACAGAGACAAGAGAGAGAGAATCCAACGATAAGCTTTAAAAGTGGAGACCGCAATATTGGACAATGATGCCATATTTTAGTGCGCCTGTAAGCCTAAAAGGAAATGATCTGGTACGAAACCTCTTAGAGAGAAAGAAAGAGAGAGAGACAAATCGAGAAAGACAGAGAGAGACAAAGAGAGAAATAAAGAGACTGGGAAACAGACAGAGAGACAGACGGAGAGAGAGAGAATCCAACGATTAGCTTTAAAAGTGGAGACCGCAATATTGGAGAATGATGCCATATATTAGTGCGCCTGAAAGCCTAAAAGGAATCGATCTCGTGCGAAACCTCTTAGAGAGAGAAAGAGAGAGAGACAAATCGAGAAAGACAGAGAGAAACAAAGAGAGAAATAAAGAGACTGGGAGACAGACAGAAGACAGACGGAGAGAGAGAGAACCCAACGATAAGCTTAAGTAGTGGAGACCGCAATATTGGAGAGAGTACCAATGTTTTCATGCGCCTCTAAGCCTGAAAGTAAATGGCCTCGTAAGAAACCTCTAAACGAGATAGAGATAGATAGATACAGAGAGAGAGAAAAAGAGAAAAAAAAGAAGGGAGGTAAAGAGACAAAGAGACAAATGAGACAGAAAGAGACAAAGAGGAGAAAGAGAGAGGGAAGACAGAGACTATCCAATGATTAGCCTCAACAGTGGAGACTGCAATGTTGGAGAGAGAACCAATGTATTCATGCGCCTGTAAGCCTGAAGGGTAATAATCTCGTGCAAAGCAAGTAAACGACACAGAGAGGGAGATAGTAAGAGAGGAAGAAAGGAGGGAGAGAGGAGGGCAGATAAAGTGACATAAAGAGGAAGAGAGGACAAAGAGAGACAGAGAGAGAGAGAGAAAGAAGGGAAGGAGAGAGACATAGAGACATAAGAGACAGAAAGAGACAAGGAGGGGGAGGGAGAGAAGAGAGAGAGAGAAAGAGCGGAAAAGAAGGAAGATAGAGAGACATAGATACAAAGAAGATAGAAAGAGACAAAGAAGGGAGGGAGGGAGAGAGAGAGAAAGAGAGAGAGAGCAACAGAGAGAAGAGAGTGAGTATCCAACGATTAGTTTCAACAGTGGAGACCACAATGTTGCAGAGAAAAGAGATGTAATCACGCGCCTGTAAGCATAAACAGAAAGGATATCGTGCTAAGCCTTTAAAAGAGAGAGGGAGAGAGAGAGAAAGAGAGAGACAGAGAGATCCCGAATGAGAAAAAGAAGGGAGGCAGAGAGACATAGATGCAAAGGAGATAGAAAAGGACAAAGAAGGGAGAGAGTTGGAAAAGAGAGAGTATCCAACGATTAGCTTTAACAGTGGAGACCGCAATATGGGAGACAGAACCCATGTATTCATGAGCCTTTGAGCCTGAAGGGAATAAATCTCGTGCAAAGCCTCTAAACGACAGAGAGAGAGAGAGAGAGAGAGAGAGAGAGAGAGAGAGAGAGAGAGAGAGAGAGAGAGACATAGAATCAAAGAAGACAGAAAGAGACAAAGAAGGGAGAGACAGAGAAAGATAGATAGATAGAGAGAGAGAGAGAGAGAGAGAGAGAGAGAGAGAGAAGAGAGTGAGTATCCAACGATAAGTTTCAACAGTGGAGACCGCAATGTAGGAGAGAAAACCCATGTTATCATGCGCCTGTGAGCCTGAAGGGATATAATTCCATGCGAAGCCTCTAAACGAGAGAGAGAGAGAGAGAGAAAATAAGAGAGAGAGAGGGAGAGAGAGAGGAAGAAGGGAGATACAGAGACATAGAGACTAAGAAGGGACAGAAAGAGCGAGTAGAGAGAGAGAGAATCCAACGATTAGCTTTAAAAGTGGAGACCGTAATATTGGAGAATGATACCATGTACTAATGCGCCAGTAACCCTAAAGGGAACTGATCTCGTGCAAAACCTCTTAACGAGAGAGAAAAAGAGACAGAGAAAAGGAGAGAAAGACACACACAGAGAGAAATAAAGAGACAGGGAGACAGAAAGACAGACAGACGGAGAGAGAGAGAATCCAACGATTAGCTTAAGTAGTGGAGACCGCAGTATTGAAGAGAGTACCCATGTTTTCATGCGTCTCTAAGCCTGAAAATAAATGACCTCGTGGGAAGCCTCTAAACGAGATAGAGATATATAAATAGAGAGAGAGAGAGAGAGAGAGAGAGAGAGAGAGAGAGAGAGAGAGAGAAGGGAGGTACAGAGACAAAGACACAGAGGGGACAGAAAGAGACAAAGAGGAGAAAGAGAGAGGGAAAACAGAGACTATCCAACTATTAGCCTCAACAGTGGAGACCGCAATGTTGCAGAGAGAACCAATGTATTCATGCGCCTGTAAGCCTGAACGGAAATAATCTCGTACAAAGCCTCTAAAGAACAGAGAGAGAGAGAAAGAGAGAGAGAGAGACAGAGAGAGAGAGAGAGACAGAGAGAGAGAGAAGAGGGCAGATAAAGCGAGGTAAAGAGGAAGAGAGGACAGAGGGAGACAGAGAGAGAGAAAGAAGGGAGGGAGAGAGACGTAGAGACATAGAAGACAGAAAGAGACAAGGGGGAGAGAGAGACGAGAGAGAGAGAGAGGAGAGAGAGAGAGAGAGCGAGAGAGAGAGAGAGAAGTGAGTGAGTATCCAACGATTAGTTTCAACAATGGAGACCGCAATGTTGGAGAGAAAACCCATGTAATCATGCGCCTGTGCGCCTGAAGGGATACAATCCCATGCGAAGCCTCTAAACGGGAGAGAGAGAGAAAGAGAAGGAGAGAGAGAGAGAGAGACAGAGAGAGAGAGAGAGAGAGAGAGAGAGAGAGAGAGAGAGGGAAAGAGAGAGAAAGGGAGAGAGAGAGAGAGATACAGAGACATAGAGACTAAGACGGGAGAGAGTCAGAGACAAGAGAGAGAGAATCCAACGATAAGCTTTAAAAGTGGAGACCGCAATATTGGACAATGATGCCATATATTAGTGGGCCTGTAAGCCAAAAAGGAAATGATCTCGTACGAAACCTCTTAGACCCCCCACACACTAACGCGATAGTGCGACGCGATTTTGATGCGATGTCGCGTGAAACGAAACGGCGATCGCATGAAAAATCTCCTCATCGCATAGGCCCTGAGATAACCATCGCGAACTGCCCACATCACTGAGATTGCGATCGTGCGAGAGATAATCTCTAAAAGCCCACACCAGTGCGCGCGATTTTTGCCAATAGCCGAGATTGAATGCAGTCCACCATAACGTAGGCCTATTTGTATAGCAAATGAAACAATGTGGTTTTGCAACTGTATGAATACAGTGACATCTGTTGGTGACCCACTATAATTGTGTATGCGACCTATTTACACTGTCTTTAAAGATGGCGCAACAAATTGCAGTGTCAACGTCCTATATGGGCCTGCTGATCATGTATAAATTAAATGCCAAGCTAAGGAAGAAGAGAAGAGCTAAGAGAATTTGGATGCATGAATGGCTGCGAAGGCGTGACGACCCTGAGCAGCAAAGAACCACCATGTTACATCTCTACAAAAAATTCTTGACTATAAGTTTCATTAATAATCATGGCAGGGTGGGGCACTGAGGGTCCACATTCCCAATCTTTCGTTAGTATCATCATTAAACAATGGGCCAGCTATCCCTTTCAAGATAACTGACCAAGTTCTGGTCAAAATAATATTATATACTTTTCACGGATTGAAAATATGTCATACGAATGGTACTCCCATTTTAGTGCTTGTATGTGCATCCTTAATTAAATAACAGGGCATGGCTAACAATAAAGTAAAAATGAATTCTACACGTTGTTTTTCACCAGAATACGCTACTAAAACTTAGTAATCAAAGAACTTTGGTTTAAAAAAACCAATGTGCCTGATTATGGAAATAAACACACAGACAATTGTTTTCAATGATTTTGAAACATGATAAGGCCTTTATATCTGTGCATGTTTTCGTAGATTTTTTTATTGCAAGAGGAAATGAGGCAAAAGCACGGAGATGTTCAGCTTTGAAAAAAAAATACCATTTTTTCAGAAACTTCTAAAATTTGCAAAATCATTCCTCACGTCTAAATAAACCGCAGAATTTTGTAACGTTTAATTTTCCAGGACGGTTATGTTCAGGAGTGGAACTGCACGCTCAGAATGAGTCCTGAAACTTATTACTAGCTCTTCGAGACGCTCAAGCCTGCAATGAGGAAGATACACACAAATTTCAGAATGCCTAGGCCTATATCTCCTGAAGTGCGCTCAGATTCAGTCTCAGAACCACTCCCACTATTCTTCTGCGGCCTAGATTTCACAGGTGTTTTACTATTTCCAGCCCTCCGAATTTTTTGGACCGTCTTGGCCTTTTTAGGCCTACGTGCAGCCTTTTTGGGTGGCAAACCAGATTGTCCAGAGTTGACCACAACAGGACGGGTCCCTGTAAACAATGTTTCGGAGGCACGTTTTGCGAAAGTGACAGGCCGGGAAGTTCATGTAGTGACATCTGTGGGTCAGAATTTTAAACAGCTGCTAGACGACCAAAGCGCCATCTTTGGCAAAAAGCGGAAACTAAAAAACATTGCGTCATCGCACTCCTTGGTGTGGGCCACTGGAGATCGGTATGAGATAAGCGGCGACGCAGAGCGATGATGCGATGATTTATTGCAGTCCTAAAACCATCGCATGGCTTTGAGATGCTGTTGCGATCATGAGGAGATGGGAAAAAAAAATCTCTTCATCGCACACATATGGCCCAGACCAGCGGGCGAGATGATGCGATTTTTTTTTTGGACCCGCGATTGGGATGCGACGATAAATCGCGTAATCTCGCTCCTTAGTGTGTGGGGACCTTTAGAGAGAGAGAAAGAGAGAGAGACAAATCGAGAAAGACAGAGAGAGACAAAGAAAGAAATAAAGAGACTGGGAAACAGACAGAGAGACAGACGGAGAGAGAGAGAATCCAACGATTAGCTTTAAAAGTGGAGACCGCAATATTGGAGAATGATGCCATATATTAGTGCGCCTGTAAGCCTAAAAGGAATCGATCTCGTGCGAAACCTCTTAGAGAGAGAAAGAGAGAGAGACAAATCGAGAAAGACAGAGAGGAACAAAGAGAGAAATAAAGAGACTGGGAGACAGACAGAGAGACAGACGGAGAGAGAGAGAACCCAACGATTAGCTTAAGTAGTGGAGACCGCAATATTGGAGAGAGTACCAATGTTTTCATGCGCCTCTAAGCCTGAAAGTAAATGGCCTCGTAAGAAACCTCTAAACGAGATAGAGATAGATAAATAGAGAGAGAGAAAGAAAGAAAGAAAGGAGATAGAGAGACAAAGAGACAAAGGAGACAGAAAGAGACAAAGAGGAGAAAGAGAGAGGGAAGACAGAGATTTGCCTCAACAGTGGAGACCGCAATGTTGGAGAGGGAACCCATGTATTCATGCTCCTGTAGGCCTGAAGGGAAATAATCTCGTGCAAAACGTGTAAACGACACAGAGAGAGATAGTAAGAGAGGAAGAAAGGAGGGAGAGAGGAGGGCAGATAAAGCGACATAAAGAGGAACAGAGGACATAGAGAGACAGAGAGAGAGAGAGAGAGAGAGAAAGAAGGGAGGGAGAGAGACATAGAGACATAGGAGACAGAAAGAGACAAGGAGGGGAGAGAGAGAGGGGAGAGACAGAGAAAGGGCGGAAAAGAGGGAGATAGAGAGACATAGAGACAAAGAAGATAGAAAGAGACAAAGAAGGGAGAGAGAGAGAGAGAGAGAGAGAGAGAGAGAGAGAGAGAGAGAGAGAGAAGAGAGTGAGTGTCCAACGATTAGTTTCAACAGTGGAGACCGCAATAATGCAGGGAAAACCCATGTAATCATGCGCCTGTAAGACCCCCCACACACTAACGCGATAGTGCGACGCGATTTTGATGCGATGTCGTGTGGAACGAAACGGCGATCGCATGAAAAATCTCCTCATCGCATAGGCCCTGAGATAACCATCGCGAACTGCCCACATCACTGAGATTGCGATCGTGCGAGAGATTATCTCCAATAGCCCACACCAGTGCGCGCGATTTTTGCCAATAGCCGAGATTGAATGCAGTCCACCACAACGTAAGCCTATTTATATAGCAAATGAAACAAGGTCACTATAATTGTGTATGCGACCTATTTACACGGTCTTTAAAGATGGCGCAACAAATTGCAGTGTCAACGTCCTATATTGGCCTGCTGATCATGTATAAAGTAAATGCCAAGCTAAGGAAGAAGAGAAGAGCTAAGAGAATTTGGATGCATGAATGGCTGCGAAGGCGTGACGACCCTGAGCAGCAAAGAACCACCATGTTACATCTCTACAAAGAATTCTTGACTGTAAGTTTCATTAATAATCATGGCAGGGATGGGGCACTGGGAGTCGACATTCTCTATCTTTCGTTAGTATCATCATTAAACAATGGGCCAGCTATCCCTTTCAAGACAATTGACCAAGTTCTGGTCAAAATAATATTATATACTTTTCACGGATTGAAAATATGTCATACGAATGGTACTCCCATTTTAGTGCTTGTATGTGCATCCTTAATTAAATAATAGGGCATGGCTAACAATCAAGTAAAAATGAATTCTACACGTTGTTTTTCACCAGAATACGTTACTAAAACTTAGTAATCAAAGAACTTTGGTTTAATAAACCAATGTGCCTGATTATGGAAATAAACACACAGACAATTGTTTTCAGTGATTTTAAAACATGATAAGGCCTTTATATCTGTCCATGTTTTCGTAGATTTTTCTGCTTGTTACCATGACCATGCGTGTCCTGCAGTTTTCGGAATTTTCCCGACGTCTTAATAGTCGGAGATGCTCTCCCTGGCTCAGATTCAGTCTCAGAACCACTCCCACTATTCTTCTGTGGCCTAGATTTCACAGGTGTTTTACTATTTCCAGCCCTCCGAATCTTCTCGACCGTTTTGGCCTTTTTATATCTACGTGCAGCCTTTTTGGGTGGCATACCTGCTTGTCCAGAGTTGACCACAACAGTACGGGTCCCTGTATTAAACAATGTGTCGGAGGCACGTTTTGCGAAAGTGACAGGCCGGGAAGTTCATGTAGCGACATCTGTGGGTCAGAATTTTAAACAGCTGCTAGACGACCTAAGCGCCATCTTTGGCAAAAAGCGGAAACTAAAAAACATTGCGTCATGGCACTCCTTGGTGTGGGCCACTGGAGATCGGTATGAGATAAGCGGCGACGAAGTGCGATGATGCGATGATGCGATGATTTATTGCAGTCCTAAAACCATCGCATGGCTATGAGATGCTGTTGCGATCATGAGGAGATGGGAACAAAAAATCTCTTCATCGCACGCATATGGCCCAGACCAGCGGGCGAGATGATGCGATTTTTTTTTTCGACCCGCGATTGGGATGCGACGATAAATCGCGTAATCTCGCTCCTTAGTGTGTGGGGACCTTAAGCATAAACGGAAAGGACTTCGTGCGAAGCCTTTAAAAGAGAGAGAGAGAGAGAGAGAGAGAGAGAGAGAGTGAGAGAGAGAGAGAGAGAGAGAGAGAGAGATGAGAGAGAGAGAGAGAATGAGAGAGGAGAGAGAGAGGAGAGAGAGATGAGAGGAGAAGAGGAGGAGATGAGAGAGAGAGAGAGAAGAGAGCTGAGATAAGAGAGAGAAGAGAGAGAACCAGAAACATTCAGCTTTTATAGTAGAGGCAGCAATATTTGAAATTGCCAGTCCCTCAATGCGACAATTATTTGAAGTAACATGCTCTCAATCATTGATGGCAGGTTTTTAATGAAACTTTGTGTGTTTTCTGTTTGTGTTTGAATAGTTTTCGGACGTCCCAATGCCTTATAGGGAAGATTGACGAGACACTAAATCTAGGTACATTCTGGCCCGTCTGACATGGGTGAAGATTTAAAACACAGTAATTTTATGGACATCAAGTATCTTTTCTTCTTGTCAAAATCTATCTATATATCTATCTATCTATATATATATATATATATATATATATATATATATATATATATATATATATATATATATATATATATGTATATATATATATATATATATATATATATATATATATATATATATATATATATATATATTTATATATATACATGTGTGTATACTTTTTCTATTGAATTGAAACAGAAAACAATGACTCCCGTGTCCCCAACGCTTTGCAACATATGGAGAAAAAACCGCTTGAATATGCTGCCTTAAGCACAAAGCTTTTTAAGAGAGGCTGATTACACAAACAACAAGTATAAGGGCCTATTTACAGTACCAAGCTATCATTATTTTTTAGCATGCACAAACGTGCTGGCATAAAATCTGGTGCATGCAAGGAAAAAATCCCGTCGCCAAATGCTCATGCTGAACAACCAAATATGCCAGAAGCATCTGGCGACTCGCCATTAGCACAATGTTTTGGTGACACGCATGATGTGTTTGGCCAATGGTTGGCTGCAAAGTTCGCATAGCGCATAGTGCGATTGGCAATGAGCATAATTCCCCTGGCCATAAATATAATGCGCTTAGCCATTCGCCATGTGCTTTTTGTCCCTGAAAAGCCAGTGAGATTCATTTGCAGTTTCTTGCCTGTCTCTACTAGCATGCAGGGACGTGCTAGCATGTTTGTTCGGCACGCTAGCACATATTTTGAAAATGCCAGCATAAAGGAATTTTATGTGTGAGCTGTACTGTACATAGGGAGTGACATTACCTGACTAGGAGTATTATCAGTGATTATCGTTAATGAACCCCATCCTCATCTGCATCAACATTTAAACTGCCCAGGGTTAATGTGGCATCACGGACATGACTTAACAATAAGTATGCTAAAAACAATTTATACAAATACAAAACAAGGCGATCTTGTTTACTGTACCGGGTATGTACTTCTGCAGACGGGTTATAAATCCATCTGCAGAGGGGGCATGTACAAGCTTTGGTCCAATTTGGTTCCAGTCTCTGATGGTCCCAGGCATAAATTTATCCTTTTCTTCATAATTAGTTCAGCATTCCCAAGCAAACTCCGCCCATGATGGTATGACCAAGTTTCAAAGGCAGACTATCATCAAATAGTTGGCATTTGACACTTTAGTTCGGCAAATTAGCATAAAGTATTGTACACCTAAAGTTTTTTTAGTGGAGAATGGGGGGGGGGGGGGCGAGTGTGGTTCATCCAAACCCTCCTCTGCGATGTAAAAACATATTATTATGAATAATAAAAATATAGAAATATATCAGACAGATTGCCTTACTATCGCCGCTTTCAAAATTCAATTTACTATCTGGCGGTTGTATCTAAACATCTATGATCTTCAAACTGTTCATGCTTTCATATGTAACCGTTACATTTTAATATGCATCAACTCTGCTTTTTGATGTTAAAATACTACAAATGTTTGATCTACGCAACATTGTAACTCGTGCTACTGGTGTTGCCATTATGGTTATGACTTTTATCCATTTCACTTTGAAACCAGCAACAGATTAGTCAGATTACTAATTCAGTCAAGCAGTGAAGCATAATCATAATACAGGAGGCAAGTCGTTTCGGCTATTCACGTATCCTAATACGTTTCCATGTAGTTTCGTTTGGTGCAAGTGTCTTTATCTTAATCTTATCTTCAAAATATATGAAAGTATAATATTTGGAATTGTCTAGTCTTAATCTATCAGTTGGGGCATATGTCAGAGCATAATTGTGTTAATTGTTAAATATGGCGAAACATAGGCACGTGCTTTGAAGTGTTGACCCACTTTTACAACTGACCTCAAATGGCATGGATTGCTGGCTGTCACGAATATGCCCCATGGGAATGAAAGGCTTTGCGTCAAGAAATAAAACCAACCCAGATCACCCGAATTAGCACAATATTTCGTTGATCTGTGTGTGCACCAATTGATAGAGCAAGACTATACAAATTCAACGCTGTATACTTTCATGAAGCCACATCAAAATTAAAAACGCTGCAAAATAGCTGATGTACACATTGTATCTCGATACCTTCAGTTATTAACGAAGGCGAATTTTGAATTTCTTAAGTCTAAATGGGAGTATATACAGTACTAATTAAATTATTAGATCATCGTTTATCCTTTCTGGTTTGCTTGTATCGGCTCTTTATGGTTTGGCTTTCAATACATAATTTAATGCTAGGTGTAGTACAAGGAATCATGCAGATACAAACAATTTGTTTAACTTTTTCCAGTCTTATAGATTATATTTGTATCCACTGGCATCTCAAGTTTTAGAAACAGAGCTGGCCAAAATGTAGACTTACACTGTATAAATTTAAATATTGTGGTAAGAAAAATGTGTTATGAACCAATTTGGACGAAATAACTGTGGTCATTGTGTTGTCGCAGTCATATTCAACATGCTCGTGATTACGGGCAGACTAGGGCCTGTAGATATTTAAGCACTGACCCTTCCATCCTTTTAAAAGTTTGGGACTTGTCTAACCCTGTATGCCATAACCTGAAAGGAAATATAAAAGCTAAGTGGAAAACCCAGTTAACTGAATTTTGTGTATCTCCGATATTAAATTGTCCATTGAAAAATAGAGTATCAAGTCCAAGGGAAACGCATTTGAGAGTATCGACTTTTAAAAATTTTCCGCTGCGGGCCCACTGCACTCCCTTCCCGGGTGAGCTTAATGCCTTCGGCACTTCCAATTCGAAACACCTTTTTGAAAGTCTGGACCGCCCCTGCATGGATATCATCATCTCATCATCAGTACTATGTATTTTTACAAATCGAATATGGCTTGATTATGATAATAAGTATTGATTTTATATTTTGAGGCAATTCAAATCAATAGAAATATGCTGCAACACCAATAATGCAAAACAATAGAATATATAAGAGAACTTGGCATCAATGATATTCTATGTGAATCTCAGAGTTTAGACACTATTAAGGAAGAAAGGAATATTGAAAGACGAAAACAAGAATATGTTATCCGAAAGAACAGAATATATAACTAGAAAAGAAAGATTTGCTTGAAAGCAAATCTGTCTGTGTGTGTGAAAAATTTGCACAATTACAAAAATATGCAGTGTTGCAACACTTACAATTTGAGTCCAACATGAATGAAATTGGATGGAAAGTGACCAAATTATGGCTAGATTGAAAATTCAAAAGGCAAAATGACCTTGACCTTTAGCCCTTGACGTTTAAAGGGGACATGTAAGTTTCAAAAATGCGCAATGTTAGAATATCTACAATTAGAGCCCAACATGATCAAAATTGGATTAAAAGTGACCGAGTTATGGCTTGATGAATATTTAAAAGGTCCAAATGACCTTGATCTTTGACCTTTAGAGGTCACATGTAAATTATAAAAATGTGCAGTGTTACAGTAGCTACAATTTGTGTCCAACATGATCAAAATTGGATGATAATTGACCGACTTATAGCTACATGAAAATTTCAAATGGCAAAATGACCTTGACCTTTGACCTCTAGAGGTCACATGCAAATTACAAAAATGTGCAGTGTTACAGTAGCTACAATTTGTGTCCAAGAAGGTCAAAATTGGATGGAAATTGACTGCGTTATGGCTGGATGAATATTTCAAACGTACAAATGACCTTGACCTTTGACCTTTAGAGGTCACATGTAAATTACAAAAATATGCAGTGTTACAATATCTACAATTTGGTTCCAACATCATCAAAATCGGATGAATACTTTGGAAGCCAGAAGCAATTGATTTTTTCTAATTGCCCTAATTTGCATAATTTTCAAAATCTTGACTGTTCAGAATGATATGCAAAACTACACTGCAGGTGCTATTGCCGGTCGGAGTTTGAAGTGTCTAGCTCTCACGGTGTCTGAGTTTAAGACGACACAAAAATCTGACGGAAAGAAAGATAGGAAAGAAAGAAAGAAAGAAAGAAAGAAAGAAAGAATATTGGGTAAAACAATATGTCTGTGTTCACACACAGACATAATAAGGAGCAATAGAATATAGCATCAGGCACAATGGAATTTATCACAAGGCGTAATATAATTTTGGGCCTATTATCATTTAATATAGGACAAGGTTTTTTGGGGGGGGGGGTTTTTTGTTTTTTTTTTTTTGTTTTTTTTTTTTTTTTGTTTTTGTTTTTTTTTTTTTTTGTTTTTTTTTTTTTTTTTAAGTGAAAAACAAGCTTTCACTTTCAAAAAATAGTTTTGTGAACAGTGCTTTTGAAAGTGCGTAATTTATTTATTTGTCCAACTGTTCCATTTCGACACTAGCATATTAGCTGCTAGGGTGCTCAGCCGGAACATCTAAACAAGAAAGTATGCGTATGTGCGGCCAAACGTGCATATCATGCAGGACAAGATGTGCTCCTTCAATTATAAAGACTTACAGTTTGTCAAAATAGGAGAGTTATATTATGCGTAAACCTCTGAAGCCTGAAATCAAAATCCTAAACGTTCTTTACTTTCAAAAATTGTTAATAATGCCACCCCTGGTGTATTCAGAAATCCACGTTGCCTGGCCTCAGGACAATTGATTTTGACGGGAAGGTAATACACACGTGTCACGTTTTGTTGTGATATTTTCTTTACGAGGCTTTTATGTCAATCCTGTATCTATATGGCAGAAAGAAATGCTCTATTTAAAAAAAATTTACTGCTGCAATTTTGAATCCCGGTTCCACTTATTATTTTTTTCTTTTTGTAATGCGCTCAGCAACATTCTTGCAATTATGATTCTCATTTCACTGTGACATTGGAAGGTGAACTTTCTCTGACTTTTAGTCTTGAATTTGAGGTAGCTATGCCAGTCAGGATAGAAACATGCTGCAAATGAATCGGCCTCAGCAATAAACAAAGTTAGCTCTGGGCATGAAAACGTACGTCTACTATTTATAAGGGTTGCTTAGTCGCTCTTAAGTTATACTGATCAACTCCCTCCGATTAGAACAATTTTCTCCGGCTTAATGAATATTGTAGATAAGGGATCTTAAAATTGAACCCTGTTGGAGAGCAGACATGGGACGCACTTATGCTGCTTCAACTTTGTCTTCTTTCTTAAGCATTGTCATATATAAATCAGTGCTGCAAATAACGTCGTAGCTGACTATGATTGCGATGCACCATCCTTAGTCTTAAACTTTCTT
This sequence comes from Hermodice carunculata, assembly GCA_964020975.1. Lineage (NCBI taxonomy): Eukaryota > Metazoa > Annelida > Polychaeta > Eunicida > Amphinomidae > Hermodice > Hermodice carunculata. The sequence continues at coordinate 3,963,736 of OZ026614.1, read as the reverse complement.
TCTTTCAAGGACATAAATCTATGGTGGCACAAAAGTGCCAACTAAAATATTTTTCTCTCTCCAGAAAGATGCGAAGGCGAAAACATGAAAATAAGAAAACAGAACTGCGAAAACAAGAAAACACGAAGGCGAAAATAAGAAAACACAACCGCGACAAGACGACAGAAAATATGTCGTGTATGGTGGCACAAAAGTGCCAACTAAAATATTTTTCTCTCTCCATAAAAATGCGACGGCGAAAACAAGAAAACACATAGTCGTGTTTTCGCACTCGCATTTTCGTGTTTTCGTGTTAGCGTTTTCTCGTTTTCTTGTTATCGCATTTTCTGCCTTGGGCGAAAACAAGAAAACACGAAGGCAAAAACACTAAATTTCAAAAAAACGAAGACGAAAATGCGAAAACACAACCGCGAAAACACGACAGAAATTATGTCGCGTTTTCGCACTCGCATTGTCGTGTTTTCGCATTAGCGTTTTCTTGTTTTCTTATTTTCGCAATATCGTGCTTTCGTTTGTTTCACTTCCGTTTAACACCTTCCCATATGTGAGCTAACTGAATTAATCTACTGAATACTTTAATTTTCATGGTTTATACTTGTATTTTACAAATGAATTCAAAGGAAATGTTTGGACACACCATGAAATAACCCCGCTTGATTGGTGCCCCTGTTGTAACGGTGTAGTTTTCCAAATTCATTGTTTTTGTTGTTGTTATTATATCTCGTTGTTGTTGTGGTGGTGGTTGTTATTATTGTCATTATCATTATTGTATTTGTGTCTTTTTGCCCAGAACCGCTTCCTAGTAGTCAATACCCTATTCCGCAGCCCGAACTCTTTACTCTCCATAAGCTAACCTATCTATGTCTAACCTATATACATATGGAATTACTCACTATTGTTCATATTGCTCACCTGCCTCTGTAAATAATATAACTATACTGAACCCCAATGAAAAGTATCCACATAAAAAAATTAACACATTAATTTTGTAAGTTACTAAGTACTGTGTGTGCATATATGCATGGTTTGGAGCCTACATCAGGGTCATTCAGGACAACTTTTTAACTTTTGCTGGGTTGTTACATAATGCATGTGACTTTTGTGCACCGAATATGGCTTCTGACCACCACTCCTATTGGATGGCTAAAATGACCTGATGTTTTCAGTGGCTTTAAAAAGGGATGTTCAGCCAAGAAAAAAGCCAGTGGTCTCAGGTGTGTTGAGGCGATCATGCCGCGTCTGAGCCAAGGTCAAAGACACCATGCTTTGGGGCTTGCAGAGAGGGTGGAGTCCCAATCACTCAAATCGCACAAAGAATGGGGTGTACTCGGCGCACCATCCAACGACTAATTGAACGGCAACAAGAAACTGGATCCGTAGATGATCGGCCTAGGCCTGGCCGAGAAAGAGTGACAACACCTGGCCAAGACCGTCACATCCGGCTGATGCACCTGCGAGACCGTTTCCGTACAGCAGCCCAAACAGCCCGTGAGACTCAAGGGGTGAATCACCGTCCTGTCAGTAGTTCTACTGTGGAGAGGCGACTGAGGAGCAGTGGCCTAACAGCCAGAAGACCTTACAGGGGTAACCTGCTGACCCAACCCAGAAGAGAAAGACGACTGCAGTGGTGTAGAGCACACTCCAGGTGGACTCGCCAGCAGTGGAATACCGTCCTTTTTACTGACGAGTCCCGTTTTTGTGTCAGCAGAGCAGATGGCAGAGAACGTGTGTGGCGCCGGACTGGGGAGAGATATGCAGATGCCTGTGTCCGTCAGGCAGATCGATGGGGTGGACCCTCTGTCATGGTGTGGGCAGGCATCAGCAACCGCTACCGGACACCCCTAGTGGTCATTCAAGGGATCCTCAATGCTAGGCGGTACATTGATGAGGTGCTGGAGCCGCACATGGTCCCATTTATGGAGCAGCATCAAGATCTGGCGATCTTTCAGCAGGACAATGCACGTGCACACTCTGCAAGATTAACGATGAACTTTCTCAATGAGAACAACATCAATGTCATGGAATGGCCAGCGTTCTCACCCGATCTGAGCCCTATTGAACATTTGTGGGATCAGTTAGGCCAAGGTATTCAACGGAGGACACCTAGGCCTACTACCCGAAACCAGCTGATCCAAGCTCTGCAGGAAGAATGGAATAATATTCCCCAACACAGAATTCAAACCCTGGTCAGCAGTATGCGCCGCAGATGTATAGCATGTGTTGATGCTCGAGGTGGCCACATCCCATATTGAACAGAAAAATTTGTGTGACTTTCAATTAGGGCAGTTAATGACATTTTTTGCCTGTAAGTGACGTTAATGTCGGTAGAGCGTGACATTATTTTTACGCCAGAAAAGTTAATGCTTTGTTAAGTTCTAAGCACGTCTAGGTATGAAATGTTTCAAGTATAAACAATAAAATACTTCAAAATTGGCATGTGGATACTTTTCATTGGGGTTCAGTATATTATCATTATTACTATATCTTGCTAGTACTAAACAGAACTGCTTAGCGGACGGTTATGAAACCAAGATCGAGCGAACAGGAAAATCTGGTATTCGAAAGCACATTTTAATACATGTTGCATTAATGGTAATATTTAGGGTAAATATTAGACTTTGATCCTTGAAGTAAACTCTGTACACAAGCCAACAAGCATATAAGTAAACAAACAAATAAACTTAAAGCCAGTCATGTCTGAGGAAATTGATGCTGATTCATGGAAATCCTGGTGACAAAATTATCAGCGCCAAGGACCAAGAGGACAAGTCCTTCACAGGTAGTGTTCGTGTGGAAAAATAATCGTTCGGTGAAAAAATGGGACTTTAATACAGTGTTTTGACATAAAAGTTATAATACCCCCCCACCCCCACCCCACGTCATGTCATACGAAAAAACAAAAATAAAAACAAACAAACAAACAAACAAACAAACAAAACACAAAAAAAACAAAAAAAAACAAAACAAAAAAAACCAAAAACAAAAAAAAACCAACAAAGGCATTCACTATTTGTTGCTGGAACAAGGTATGCATGATGCACCGAGACGTGCCGACGAATTTCACTGGCATAAGTCCCAGAACTCCGGTTCGGTGGTTGATCACTAAAAAAGATTGCTATATAATAGTTTTCAATGTAATCCATAATTGAGCTCTTTATGGCAGATTTGTTTCCTTTCTACACGATAAAGTCCACCAAGCATGCTTTGACCTACATTTCTGCATGTGATTAAAGTGCATGCTCTTATATGCATCTATCATCTGGCAAAATATTAAATCAATTATTGGTATCATATCAACGAAGTTTGTAAAGCATTTACGATTGATATTTGTTTAAGGAATTTAAAGAACGGAATTAAGCATAATTGAGGTGGCTGTGCATGATCAAACTTGCTTCCATATCGGACATCGCTTTTTAAATTCTACTGATGAAGCATTGAACTTACCAACTGAGGATCTTTTATCTGATTTTGCTTTATCGGAATTTTTTGGGGGTTGAAACCCTAGCAGGAGACCAATATATTAAAAGATATGTCACTCCAAAGAATGCACATGGAGATCTACACGGAAACTCACCCACATTCAAATGCCAAACTACAGCTTACATCATGTGTGCTGCCCAGAATCGTGTCAGAAAAAGTACAATACATCATAAAAAAATTACGATATCACGTTTGTTTCAACAGGTAAATATAAATTTCTACCATAGAGCTGTGACTCATGTCTTTTCTTTTTCGTAGTCTGTCTGCAAAGTGGCTCTGCACACTGCTTTTTGCTTGGTCGATCGGTCATGTATAGTGTGTGTGTGTGTGTGTGTGTGTGTGTGTGTGTGTGTGTGTGTGTGTGTGTGTGTGTGTGTGTGTGTGTGTGTGTGTGTGTGTGTGTGTGTGTGTGTGTGCGTGCGTGCGTGCGTGTGAGCGATCTGTCGCGTTATCGCTGCATCCCAGTCACGAAGTTTCGGTTTTGTGTCGCGATCAGTTTATTGCAGATCTTCATTTGTAAAGTTACACTGGTTAAATATCTCTACAGAATAAAATTATACATTAGGCCCAATTATATAAATGGCAAAACCCGGGGAAAGCATGACAGTGTGTATGGTCCCCTTTATCACGAGAAAGACCAAAATTTGCAGAAGAACCAGTGAAATAGTCTTGGCATATAATTAACACTCCTGACAACCTTATATACCAGCACCCAAGCCAAAACCACGAAGACCGAACTCTGCCTTAATTGCCCCATCCCTTTTCCAATTCCGTTTTGAGGGAATTGGAAACTTTCTTGTCTGTAAAACAGACTTATTTGCGTTATTGTGGAATGGCGATTGAAGTGCGTGTCGCACTGTCAGATCAATTATGTAAGCAAACATAGTTCGCAACTAGGAAAGATGATTTGCTGCACAGCAAATCAGTCTGTGTGTCTTCAAAGCATATTGGTATGGCTATGTACAACTATTCCATAACACAGGAGTAGAAGTTGGAATGGCATCTCTATCTATTATAGTGTTGAAGATATTCAAGATTGAAAATTTTCGAATACTGCTAATTAGCATAATTTAAATTGCTACAACTTTTGTTTTCGATTCATTACATGCGCAAAGGTCAACAACCCCCTAGTAGAAGTTGAAATGACATCTCTATCTATAATAGTTTTGAAAATATTCAAGTTTTAAAATTTCAAATGCTGCTACTTAGCATAATTCAAATGGCTGCAACTTTTGCTTTAGATTCATTAGATGCGCAATGGTCAATAACCCCATAGTATAACTTGGAATGACATCTCTATCTAATTTACTTTTGAAGATATTCAAGATTTAAAATTTCAAACGCCCCTGATTTGCATAATTTTAAACATCTTCATTCCTCTGTATAAAACGGTCAAACTCCCTGTATGGAGGTACAATCATGCCAAGTTTGGAGTTTCTACATATAATAGTGTCCAAGAAAAGTGTCGGACAAATTTGCTAGTAAAGAAGAAAGAAAGAAAGAATTCGAGGAAAAACAGAAAAGTGTGTGTTGACACACACACTTTCATTACCCATGCGTCCAAACTGTAACATCATCACCTCGGTCATGGTGTACTATTAACCTCTGTGTCTAATCTAGGAAACGGATAGACTTACTTATTCATATGTGACAATGCACAAATTATCATTCATGCAACGTTGAAACTAATGGATTTTCAACATATATAAGGCGTTCTGTGTGTGTGTGTGTGTGTGTGTGTGTGTGTGTGTGTGTGTGTTATCACTTTTTAAAATTCTAGCATATGCTGGGATTGATGTGTGTTTATCATTAACAGGACACTTGTCTCAGTCGTCACCTCGTCATGATCATTCAGTAGATTAATTCCGTTAGCTAACATATGGGAAGGTGTTAAACGGAAGTGAAATAAGCAAAAGCACGATATTGCGAAAATAAGAAAACAAGAAAACGCTAATGCGAAAACACGAAAATGCGAGTGCGAAAACACGACATAATTTCCGTCGTATTTTCGCGGTTGTGTTTTCGCATTTTCGCCTTCGCGTTTTGAATTTTAGTGTTTTCGCTGTCGTGTTTTCTTGTTTCCGCCCAAGGCAGAAAAGGCAAAAACAAGAAAACGAGAAAACGCTAACACGAAAACACGAAAATGCGAGTGCGAAAACATGACATATTTTCTGTCGTGTTGTCGCGGTTGTGTTTTTGCATTTTCGCCTTCGAGTTTTCTTGTTTCCGCATTTTCGCCTTCGTGTTTTCTTGTTTTCGCATTTTCGCCTTCGTGTTTTCTTGTTTTCGCCGTCGCATTTTTATGGAGAAAGAAAAATATTTTATTTGGCACTTTTGTGCCACCATAGTCGTGTTTTTGCGGTTGTGTTTTCGCATTTTCGCCTTCGTGTTTTATATTTTAGTGTTTTCGCCTTCGTGTTTTCTTGTTTTTCGCCCAAGGCAGAAAATGCGAAAACAAGAAAACGAGAAAACGCTAACACGAAAACACGAAAATGCGAGTGCGAAAACACGACTATGGTGGCACAAAAGTGCCAAATAAAATATTTTTCTCTCTCCATAAAAATGCGAAGGCGAAAACAGGAAAATAAGAAAAGAGAACAGCGAAAACAAGAAAACACGAAGGCGAAAACACTAAAATTCAAAACACGAAGGCGAAAATGCGAAAACACAACAGCGAAAATACGACAGAAATTATGTCGTGTTTTCGCACTCGCAGTTTCGTGTTTTCGTGTTAGCGTTTTCTCGTTTTCTTGTTTTACTGTTTTCTCCCTGGGTCGAAAAAAAGAAAACACCACAGCGAAAACACTAAATTTCAAAACGCGAAGGCGAAAATGCGAAAACACAACCGCGAAAACATGACAGAAATTATGTCGTGTTTTCGGACTCGCATTGTCGTGTTTTCGCATTAGCGTTTTCTTGTTTTCTTATTTTCGCAATATCGTGCTTTCGTTTGTTTCACTTCCGTTTAACACCTTCCCCTATGTTAGCTAACGGAATTTATCTGCTGAATATTTTAACCTTTTTTGGTTTATACTTGTATTTTACAAATGAATTCAAAGGAAATGTGTGGACGCACCACGAGATAACCCCGCTTGATTGGTGCCCCCGTTGCAACGGGGTAGATTTCCAAATTCATTGTTCTTGTTGTTATTATTATATCTCGTTGTTGTTGTTGTTATATCATCTTTATTACTATTATCATTATTACTATATCTTGCACTGCTTAGCGGACGGTCATGATACCAAGATCGAGCGAACAGGTAAAACTGGTATTCGAAAGAACATTTTAATGATAATATTTACGGTAAATTTTAGACTTTGATCCTTGAACTAAACTCTGTACACAAACCAACAAGCATATAAGTAAACAAACAAATAAACTTAAAGCCAGTCATGTCTGAGGAAATTGATGCTGATTCATGGAAATCCTGGTGACAAAATTATCGGCGCCAAGGACCAAGAGGACAAGTCCTTCACAGGTAAAAAAAAAAACAAAAACAAAAAACAAAAAAAAAAAACCCCAAAGGCACTCACTATTTGTTGCTGGAACAAGGTATGCATGATGCACCAAAACGTGTCCACAAATTTCACTGGCATAAGTCCCAGAACTCCGGTTCGGTGGTTGATCACTAAAAAAGATTTCTATATAATAGTTTTCAATGTAATCCATAATTGAGCTCTTTATGGCAGATTTGTTTCCTTTCTACACGATAAAGTCCACCAAGCATGCTTTGAGCTACATTTCTGCATGTGATTAAAGTGCATGCTCTTATATGCATCTATCATCTGGCAAAATATTAAATCAATTATTGGTATCATATCAACGAAGTTTGTAAAGCATTTACGATTTATATATGTTTAAGGAATTCAAGAAACGGAATTAAGCATAATTGAGGTGGCTGTGCATGATCAAACTTGCTTCCATATCGGACATCGCTTTTTAAATTCTACTGATGAAGCATTGAACTTACCAACTGAGTATCTTTTATCTGATTTTGCTTTATCGGAATTTTTTGGGGGCTTTAAACCCTAGCAGGAGACCACAATATTAAAAGATATGTCAATCCAAAGAATGCACATGGAGGTCCACACGGAAACCCACCCACATTCAAATGCCAAACTACAGCTTACACCAAGTGTGCTGCCCAGAATCTTGTCAGAAAAAGTACAATACATCATAAAAAATTACGATATCACATTTGTTTCAACAGGTAAATATAAATTTCTACCATAGAGCTGCGACTCATGTCTTTTCGTAGTCTGTCTGCAAAGTGGCTCTGCACACTGCTTTTTGCTTGGTCGATCGGTCATGTATAGTGTGTGTGTGTGTGTGTGTGTGTGTGTGTGTGTGTGTGTGTGTGTGTGTGTGTGTGTGTGTGTGTGTGTGTGTGTGTGTGTGTGTGTGTGTGTGTGTGTGTGTGTGTGTGTGTGTGTGTGTGTGTGTGTGTGTGTGTGTGTGTGTGTGTGTGTGTGTGAGAGCGATCTGTCGCGTTATCGCTGCAACCCAGTCACGAAGTTTCGGTTTTATGTCGCCATGAAGACTGAACTCTGCCTTAATTGCCCCATCCCTTTTCCAATTCCGTTTTGAGGGAATTGGAAACTTTCTTGTCTGCAAAACAGACTTACTTTGCGCTATTGTTAAATTGCGATTGAAGTGCGTGTCGCACTGTCAGATCAATTATGTAAGCAAACACAGTTCGCCTTGGCTGGCAAGAAACGTCCAAACTGTAACATCATCACCTCGGTCATGGTGTACTATTATAACCTCTGTGTCTAATCTAGAAAACGGATAGACTTATTTATTCATATGTGACAATGCACAGTACTCTAACTGATACAACGTTGAAACTAATGGATTTTCAACACATATACGGCGTTCTGTGTGTGTGTGTTTCTTTTTTTTTTTCACTTTTTAAAATTCTAGTATATGCTGGGATTGATGTTTGTTGATCATTAACAGGACACTTGTCTTAGTCGTCACCTCGTCATGATCATGATCTATGAAGACCGCCCATCTGGACCCCTCATCTGGTATAGTGTATGCAGCATGGAACGTGCATACAAAATGACATCTCTCTTTCTCTCCGTCTGTTTTTGATATGGTTTATTTCTCTAAAGGAGGCGGGGGATAAAAAGAGGATTTAAAAAGAAGTCGGAGGCTAATTAAAGTGTGTGTGTCAACACACACTTTTTTGTTTTTCCTGAAATTCTTTATTAAAGTGTGTGTGTGTACAGACACTTTTCTGTTTTTCCTCGAGTTCTTTATTAAAGTGTGTGTGTCAACACACACTTTTTTGTTTTTCCTGAATTTCTTTTTTTTCTTTCTTTCTTTCTTCTTTCTTCTTTACAAGCAAATTAGTCCGACACTTTTTTCAAATACTATTATACATAGAAACTCCAAACTTGGCATTCTTGTATCTACAGACAAGGAGTTTGGCCGTTTTATACAAAGGAATGAAGATGTTTAAAATTATGCAAATTAGGGGCGTTTGAAATTTGAAATCTTGAATATCTTCAAAAGATTAATAGATAGAGATTTGATTCGAACTTCCACTTGGGGGTTATTGACCATTGCGCATCTAATGAATTTAAAACAAACGTTGTAGCAATTTAAACTATGCTAATTAACAGCATATGAAATTTTAAAACTTGAATATCTTCAAAACTATTATAGATAGAGATGTCATTCCAACTTCTACTAAGGGGTTGTTGACCATTGCGCATGTAATGAATCTTAAACAAAAGTTGTAGCAATTTAAATTATGCTAATTAGCAGTATTCGAAATTTTCAATCTTGAATATCTTCAACACTATAATAGATAGAGATGTCTTTCCAACTTCTACTAGGGGGTTGTTGACCATTGCGCACATAATGAATTGAAAATAAAAGTTGTAGCAATTTAAATTATGCTTATTAGCAGTATTCGAAATTTTCAATCTTGAACATCTTCAAAGCTATAATAGATAGAGATGCCATTCCAACTTCTACTCCTGTGTTATGAAATAGTTGTACATTACCATACCAATATGCTTTGAAGACACACACACACTGATTTGCTATGCAGCAAATCATCTTTCCTAGTTCAAATTCTTCTCTTTGTTTACATAGAAAGTAACAAACATGTCTGACTGTACGTGGAATAATATGAAAAAAATGGACATATACATATTTTTAAACAAATAGAACAGGGCTGGGACTGCCATATACATGTATATAGCGACCATGGTACTCTCTGTCTGTCTGTCTGTCTGTCTGTCTGTCTGTCTGTCTGTCTGTCTCGCTGTCTCTCTCTGTCCAGCAATCTTACAACTTATTTTCACAAAAAAACAAAAACAAAAACAAAGCCAAAAGCAAGACATACTGCCGTCAGCCTCGAGCAAAGCAGCAGTTAACTTGTCATTTTCAGAGAAAGATTTGAGAGGGATGGAGAGAATGGCATCAAACTCAAGATCCAACCTGTCTGGAATGGCAATTATAAATTGTATAAGAATAAAGAGAAAAATCAAACCCTAGCGCCCTCTCCCCCATGTACTGTATGCTTGGTTGTAAACTTTTTTTTTTTTTTTTTTTTTGGATGCACATTGCTATCCGCTTGCTTCATTTTCTGTTTTCGTCCCGGATCATGGTCTTTTTTTTTTTGTTTTTTCTTCTTTTTTTTGGGGGGGTGTTTTTTTTTTTTTTTTTTTTTTGTTTTTTTGGCTTTTGTTTTTGTTTTTTGTCGGTATGATCACAAGTATCATTAACAAAGATATGTTGCTCTTTTCGGGTAACGTGACTGATCCGCTTTCCAGTCCCCTTTGAAAGCTGCCGCCATCGCGTGTGAAACCATAGTGACAGGCTTGCATTTATGGCTGCCCTTGATGTCGTTCGGGTAAATAGCTGCTTTTTAGGCCAATAAATACTATTGTATGTTGGAATCTATATATCATATTTGTCCATTGACAGGCCTTCGAAAAATTGCAACCAAAAGTGACCACGGTTGGAGAGCGATATTGTCATTCCGGCCAACAATATGGGCGATAAGGGCCTCAAATTTTTCAACACAAATTTCTCAGAAATGAATTTTTGTTTATCAATCAATTTTGTAGACAGCGTTGATTAAAAGCTAATCGGTCGATCTGCTTTAAATAATGCTCTTTTGAAAGATAAAAATATTATCTAGGAACTTTTTTTTTTTTTTTTTTTTTTTTTTTTTTTTTGTTTTGTTTTGTTTTCTCGTATGGCATGACATGTTGGGGGGGTTGATATTATAACTTTTATGTCAAAACACTGTATTAAAGACCCATTTTTGCACCGAACGATTATTTTTCCACACGAACACTACCTGTGAAGGACTTGTCCTCTTGGTCCTTGGCGCTGATAATTTTGTCACCAGGATTTCCATGAATCAGCATCAATTTCCTCAGACATGACTGGCTTTAAGTTTATTTGTTTGTTTACTTATATGCTTGTTGGCTTTTGTACAGAGTTTAGTTCAAGGATCAAAGTCTAATATTTACCGCAAATATTATCATTAATGCAACATGTATTAAAATGTTCTTTCGAATACCAGTTTTACCTGTTCGCTCGATCTTGGTATCATGACCGTCTGCTAAGCAGTTCAGTTTAGTACTAGCAAGATATAATAATAATAATAATAATAATAATAATAATAATAATAATAATAATAATAATAATAATAATAATAATAATAATAATAGTAGTAGTAGTAGTAGTAATAATAATAATAATAATAATAATAATAATAATAATAATAATAATAATAATAAAGATAATAAAGATAATAATAACAACAATAACAGCAACAACAACAACGAGATATAATAATAACAACAAGAACAATGAATTTGGAAATCTACCCCGTTACAACAGGGGCACCAATCAAGCGGGGTTATTTCATGGTGCGTCCACACATTTCCTTTGAATTCATTTGTAAAATACAAGTATAAACCACAAAAGGTTAAAATATTCAGCAGATTAATTCCGTTACCTAACATAGGGGAAGGTGTTAAACGGAAGTGAAACAAACGAAAGCACGATATTGCGAAAATAAGAAAACAAGAAAACGCTAATGCGAAAACACGACAATGCGAGTGCAAAAACACGACATATTTTCTGTCGTGTTTTTGCTGTTGTGTTTTCGCATTTTCGCCAGCGCGTTTTATATTTTAGCGTTTTCGCCTTCCTGTTTTCTTGTTTTCGCTGTTCTGTTTTCTTATTTTCTTGTTTTCGCCTTCGCATTTTTACGGCGAGAGAAAAATATTTTATTTGGCACTTTTGTGCCACCATACACGACATATTTTCTGTCGTGTTGTCGCGGTTGTGTTTTCGCATTTTCGCCTTCGTGTTTTCTTGTTCTTGCATTTTCGCCTTCGTGTTTTCTTGTTTTCGCAGTTCTGTTTTCTTATTTTCTTGTTTTCGCCTTCGCATTTTTATGGAGAGAGAAAAATATTTTAGTTGGCACTTTTGTGCCACCATAGTCGTGTTTTCGCATTTTCGCCTTCGTGTTTTATATTTTAGTGTTTTCGCCTTCGTGTTTTCTTGTTTTCGCCCAAGGCAGAAAATGCGAAAACAAGAAAACGAGAAAACGCTAACACGAAAACACGAAAATGCGTGTGCGAAAACACGACATATTTTGTGTCGTGTTGTCGCGGTTGTGTTTTCGCATTTTCGCCTTCGTGTTTTCTTGTTTTCGCTGTTCTGTTTTCTTATTTTCTTGTTTTCGCCTTCGCATTTTTATGGAGAGAGAAAAATATTTTAGTTGGCACTTTTGTGCCACCATACATTTATAAAAACCTTGTTCATCAAGGACAATTCGCATGCACCTTTTAGTCAGTGGCGCCATCTGGCTGAGCTGTGGTTGTAACTTGTGCCCCAACTATTTGAAGCCACCATCCTCATTAATTAATCGTACATGAATAAATTACGATATTATCATTACAATATTTACCAAATCATATGGGTTGCAAACGACCAATCTGCTGGTAATGCCAAGATTCAATGAGTAACCATAAATTAATAAATTATTACGAAATTGATTATACATTATGTACTATAATAATAACTGCTGACACGGCTACTCATTGTCACAATTTCTGCCAATGAGAACGTCTTAAGGTATTTGAGTAACACAGAAACTTCCAAGACTATACAGAATTATTGTGAACGTGAATTTATTCAGCTCTTTTTCAGCATTCCGAAAAATCATGATGTAGCTTGTTGAACTGGGTTGGTGCTGAAGACAACGTGCCC
>OZ026614.1:3878303-3950803 GCA_964020975.1 Hermodice carunculata | reverse complement strand
TTCGATTTACAAATAAAGAAATAACCTGCATGATAAGCTGTGGGCAGTATTAACCATGTATTTCCGTTTGGTTCCAAATTGCGGGGTCGTGTGTAAGAATAGTAGAGAGAAAAAACTGAAAGGTATGTAGAGATAGGGCATGGGTTCCACTTTTGGCCCTAGGTTTAGCAATCAACAGGTCAAGCGCATGGTTGCCAGGTTTTGGTATCTGTGGTCTATTTCATTAGCGGCGTTCCTGGATATATGGAATCCATATGCAAACATAAGGACGGACCAAGGCTCGTTTGTTTAAATTGCGGCAAGGAAAATGATAAATTTGAATATAACACAGCCTAATTGGGGAGCAAAGAAGTGAATGCCGCCAACGTTGGTACGCAAAGAACAAATGTCTTCACCACAGAGGCAGGCACAATGAGAAAAACGATGGGATTAATTAATGTCTACAAATCCCCCTGTAGTAACATGCAAAATTTTGGAGCCGCTAAAAGGAATGAAACTTTATCTGCTTAGAAATGATTTTTTTTTTTCAATTCATGCAATGGTTAAAATTTTCCATCAAGAAGATGGCCCTTTCCTGATGTTTCATCCCGATTAGTGGTGGTATGGTAAGCCTACGTCTGACAGTGCCAAATCATCCGGGGGTGGATGGGCTAGCTTCACTGGTCAACAGCAAAGAAGCATCAACATGTGATGACAATATATAAAACTCTAAAACTAACGAGAATAAAAGGGAATGGCTTAGTGTAAAGCCTTCAAGACTGTTATGGTTGGGATAACATATTTTCCAAATGATGGCACTGATCAGAATAAGATTGAAAATCTCGCTCAAGTACCCACTGCTGTTGTATATGCCCTGAAATATAAAGGGTATGATTGTATTTCATCAGGTGAATTCAATGGTAGTCGATTGTTTCAGACCCTCAAACAGACGCAGCTACAACGCCAACTTATTGAAATCCATTGTAAATTCAACAAATACAACTGTTTTGAATTGATCTGAATTGGGTTAAGGTATATACACATGGCAAAGAGGTGCACTTCAGTCTTCCTTCGATTATGTTATTATTATGTATTTTATTTTAGCAATGATTAATAATATCCTTTTTGATGAAATGGGTATTTATAATATAGGCAGCGACCATAAGATCATTTGATTTACTCTTAAAAGAACATGTACTCTGCGTAAATTCCAGAAAAATGAAGACCTGGTTAGAATTTTTAGAGATATCAAAGGCGCTCGATATGGCAAACACAGATCTCTTACTTATTAATTTGTGGGCACGTGTGTTGAAGGAAAGGCTTGTGGACTTTTTACGGGTTTGTACTGCTAAGTTGGCAATACAAGAGGCCCTAATATAGGCTGGCGGGCCTGTTGGCCCATTGTGTTCCCAAATACAATATGTTTAAACCAAAGTTTACAATGAGGTAGTATTAGAACCCTTCCAAAACTCATGATATGAAATTCTTCCGGGTGGGAAACAACAGTGTATTTTGTCCCCGACTCTCTTTTTAGTTGTTATATCTGAACTAATTGGTGTGCTAGATGTACACAACTTAGGTATTCCGTTTAAAAAAACATGTATCCTGTGCCTCCTCTATGCTGAGAATATATGTCTAATGGCTGGCAGTGAGGAATCCTTATGAGAAATGTCGACTATTTGTAACAAGTTTGCCATGACATGTTATTTAATCATACAAAGTAAGAAGTAATGGTTATTGGCATGAAAGTCAATCGTGGGAAAGTATGGAGATTGGGAAGTTCCTTTTTTTAAAGAAGAATGTTCTTCACATAAATATTTAGGTGTCCTCTTTTCAGCTACTGAGCGGTACGGCCCATATCAAGACATGCTTAAGGACAAAATTGATCAAACTAATGCGTTATATGTGTGGAATTCTTTCATCACATAAACGTATTAGTTTGATCGAATTTGGAAATAAGTTATGGAAAAGAATCATTTTAGCTTCATTATCATGCGGTTGTGCGTTGTGGATAAATAATACCAGTAAAAGTCTAATTTGAGATCAATCCAGTACCCAATAGGAAAGGCAAATCTGAATATCAAATCTAATCCAACCATTTCAGCTACTTTTGGAGAATTACGCTGGCTTCAAATTGAAGAAGGTCTGAGTTGAATGCGCATTATATGTTATCGTCGTATGTTTTACGACTTACCAGAGACTCGTCTTTGTAAGCAGGTTTACAAAGACTTGGTGCATGTTTATCTAAATGGTTCCAAAGTGGCCTGGCCATCCTGCTGTGAGAGGCATAAAACAATAAGGAATGCTGGTCGGATCGGGATTTTCGTGTCTATAACGAGAGCTGGTTACAACCATAAATGAGATTCAACCTTGATAGTTATTCAATCTTTCTTTTTCAAGATTTTGACGACAGTTCTTCATACTATTTGCATTGCGGAAGAAAACATATACACGTGGACAAAAGTATCTTTTCAATTTGAATGATTTACATGCCTTACAGCTAAAATTTATGGCATGCACCAGCTGTTTATGTATAAATGAAAATTTAGATCGATGGGGAGTTTGTAACTCTGAATATAAATTCTGTGGAAATGATAGAGAAGATGTAGTTCATTTAATATTAATATGGCCAGGCGCTAACTGCATAAGAATGTCATGTTATACAGAATTATAAAGTAAATATAAATTGTGTGAAAATGGTAAAGAAGATGTAGTTCATTTAATATTAATATGGCCAGGCCCTAACTCCATAAGAATGTCATGTTATACAGAATTAGAAAGTGAAGCAGGAAAATGTGGAGCTAAAAATGTATCGGTCCTTTATTTTAGCTCCTGTATGTCAGGTAAACTGTGTCTGCTTTCAGGTGACCATAGGTACTCCCTTGGTGACAACACTGTGCATCTATTTTACATACTACCAAATAGTTTCTGGTTGAGTCGTGGCGTTTTGGGCAAGAGTCCCTTGAACAGAAAACCATTTTTTTTCCGGCTTGGCCCTCTTACGGGGTAATGCACATGTCTGGTGGTATTTTTTCAGGCTGCTCCCACTACTCGTGACGTCACGGGTTTATCCTGGGGGTGATAAGTAGCATGGGTGGTAATGTCGAAATGCCCACTGCCCCGTGTCATTGGGTCACAATTATAGTATACAAACGTACGTCTTCTGCGATATTAAGTTTCAATTTTTAGAAGAATATATGTAAATATTTGATTTAAATATGTCTGACGCACAGTGTTTCTACCCTGAAGTTTCAGCAATAATTTGTAATTTCATTATAATTATTATTATTATTATTATTATTATTATTATTATTATTTTTATTATTATTATTATTATTATTATTATTATTATTATTATTATTATTATTATTATTATTATTATTATTATTGTTATTATCATTATTATCATTATTAACACAATTTGTTTTAAAAACAGAAATTCTATTTTCCTGTTTTTTGGCTCGATTTACAGAAATTCGTGACTTTTTGTCGCCATATCTGGATATAAGTTACTGGCAGGTCCACATATCTACAATCTTGCTTGAGGGAACACACTCAATCCATACAAAACCCTGTAAACAGACGCAGCTGATTGGAAACACTCAAGCCAGCTCGTATAAGAAATCGAAAACCAGGTCCGCGTGAGGGAAAACACTTTGTAAGACCTGGTCCGTGTCTATTTTAAAGCCTCGGATGAGTGGAAACACTCAGTTGGCACCACTATAGTCCCAAATCAGTTCCAAACGAGGAAAAACACTCAACTTTTGAAATACACACAGCTCTGTACGAAATCTTCCCTAGCTGAGTAATAACACTCAAACGATTCAAACAAGTTATTTATTATCCAAATGAATTAAATAAATTTAGAACAGATTTGAATCTGTTGTCAAAATAAAGCACCCCCCCTCCAAAAAAAAACAAAAAACAAACAAACAAACGAAAGGTAAAACTGAACAAGCAAACAAAAGCAAAAATTAAAAAAAAAATCTCGGACAACACATCGCAACGTGTGTAAATACTCCTCTGAATGCGTGCTTGGTCTAAATAGTAGCCCACCATTTTATATGAGTGTGAAGACGCCAAACCAGTGAGTACAGAATTCTAAGTGGCAAAATGAACGAATGAAGGTCAATGAAATTTTCCATTTGGTACATTGAAAATTTGATGTTTAGTCTGTAAGCAAATGATAGAACATATTCAATGGTACAAAGTAATTTCAATCTGACGAAGTTCCCAATTTGAAATTATTGGTGCTTGTATCATTATGCAAATTCAACAATAAACTACAGCAATATAGGGGGGTGGGGGTGGAGGGTAAGGGTACAGTGTATTTCTGCACTGCGGCAGCGGGGCATATTCTATTTGAGTACCAACAAATACTGGATGCCTCTAATTTTACCTACTGGCCAGTATTTCGGAATATTCTTATTTTCTGTACTCTGTAACGGGGGAAAATAATTTGCTCTACCAGCACAATGGGACCCCATCTACCTTACCCCCATACACTCAAGCTTTATGCATGAACAGCATCCAAACGACAAAAACTGTTAGTGCATCAGCTAAATTAGGCTATTTGCTTCATTGTATGTAGTGGCCTCTGTCAAATACGATTGCACAGGACCAGCATTTTTGTATTTTCCATTCAAGACTACAGTCCATTTTGGCTCCAATTGGCTCCCCTACTCAGGTTTATACAGATTATTATGTGTGATACATGAAGTCATTATCACTGCATACTTCATCCGGTTTCTTTCACTCATACCCGCAATAAAAAAAATAAACGACTATCTGCCATTTCATTATTTTGTTGTTGTTTTTTTTACGAAAATACATAACAGATATTGCAGCGTGATGCAGGAAAACCAGCAAGACATATTTGATATTTTTGGACATGTTTTTCCAGTCCACAGATACAGATTAGCACAAAAGCGAAGAAATACTGACAAGATGGCTGGAGCTGAATTTCATACATTCACCAAGGATAAACGATTGTATGAGAACAAATCAGCAAAAATATTTGACTGTAAGATTTGGCCTTTATCAGTGAGTCTGATAAGCCGGGTTAAATGTGAAGCATGACAGTCTTGTAGGCATGTTTGCCAACATGTGATCAAAAACAGCGGTCACACAACCTTCGCCAAGGGGGGGGGGGGGGTTTGCCGTGAGATATTAATTCCTGCTGCAGATTTCTTGAACCCATTCCCCAGCCCCAGCCCATACAATAAAACCTTCTGTTGTCAGGATCACAAAAGTATGTGGTCGCATTGTCATGGCTTACTAATCCATAACTTCAAGAGTTTTACTTGTACTTTACACACCACTGACCAAGAATTATAATTAAAAAAGCCACTGTGTCTGAATGGACATTTTATGTGATAAACATAAACACAAGTTCCCATCCCCCTCCCCAACCATCTTTTCTCAATATTGATGATGAAACGGTAAATTAAATACATATCAATTGGTATACATATCACTTTTAAAATGCATAGAAAGGATAATGAAATACTTGTGGTTCCCCTTAGCCTAGCACCCCCTCCCCACAATACACAAACCCACTTCCTGTCCGTGTGAACCCGATAGGATTGATAACTAACTCGGATCCGTCACGTTAACCTACATATATTTCTCGGCTGAGAGCAACCACTGGTCAAAAGATACTAAAGCGGCTGTTGCCCTAATTTCGCTTAATAATAAGTACCTTGTCAGGCCAACCTGGGCAAAGAAGTGGGATGAGAGAGGAGGGGGTGGGCCAGATAGAGGAGTATTTTTACAACAATCCTTTGATTAAACAGCCTGGGTCACTGACTCTGTATATTCAGCTGGGGGCCTTCGCTGGTTCCAGCAGCCCATTTGGCCAACCATTCCGTGCAAAACTGACCCCAATCACCTTACCAATTTATGAGTGGCCTCTGAATTCATTTTGTTCCAGCTGGCTCGGGGAGGGGAGCACTTGTGTTTGTGTGTTTGCTTTCAACCCATCAATAATAGTAGCCCCCAAGGGTTCTTTTGGTTTTGCCAGTTTTGAATTTTCGTGAACTTGAAAGGTCAATTGATATATTAGATTATATCATCGCAATTGTCTCCCTTCATTTAAAAATAGTGACACCAGAACTGTGAGTGAAAACTTTCAAATTAAAACCAAAATAATGATTGTCTTGTAGAAATGTGACCTTGGAGATTTTTCGTAACATCCCATGACGATGCATTCGCCCTTCCAGATCAGCTGAGCATGACATGACACAGCACTGCATGGAACAAGGGAGCCCCAAATCGTAGGGGTGAGGCATGGGGTGTGGGATGGGGAGGAGGAAGGCATAGTTCTCCATGTTGCCTGCCAAGACAGACTCTGCTGTGTTCTTGCAATAATGACTGAGCACACTGCACTCCATACAGCTCCCAGAATTATTACAGAACAAGAGTGTGTCTTCTACTGCACCAAATGTATCATTGATATGGATATAATGGTTTTAAAAAAGAAGAAGTGTGAAGTGGGGGACGTCAGAGGAGGCTGGACAGTAAGGTGCTGCACCAGAATTCCCCCTGCCATGAACCCCAAACATGGCGAACACCCGTGGCCGGTGCCCTTAAACTTTACTTCACACGGGAACAGCATCCGGTTGCTCTACCGCGAGCCGCTGTTCCAAGATCGTAGCGCACAAGTGAATGTCAAATAAATGTTAGGTACATGCCTGCGGAACTTTAGATACTTAAAGGTTACATTTTACTTAGAGCAATACTTAAAAAGTACCAAAATCTTGCTCAGGAATAAAGCAGGCAGTTTTAATTATATTCAGAAGTTACACTTTAATCTTTCATACAAATTATTATCATGAATATGTACCTTTCTTAATGGTAACACAAAAATCTATGTATTTACGCATTACAGAATACTTCTACTTTTAATTTGTTTTACGTATTGGTACCATGTTATATATTTTATGTGAATACGTACCTTTCGGGGGGGGGATTAATTTTGTACTAGTAAATTAAAGAAGTTGCTTTTATGAGCAGAGAATCTCTGCAACCATACTTACATGATAAACCTACCTGGACAAGTGACTGTACCTGTAATGATGTAAAATATTAATCCAAATCACCATTCCGTCAAATTATAAGAATTATGGAAATATCTCAATCTTTTCGTGAAAAACAGGCTGAGGCAGTCATATTTTCATGCTGAAGGGACATATTGTACATTTAAACACAAATACCTTCCGTTTTTTTTCATAAATTTGCGGAAGTATTAGACCAGGAGAAAGTGGTCTAGTCTGTACATTTGAGATCACATACAGACAAGACTGTCACGTGCCCCTTGTTTTGTATCGTGGTTTGAATTAAAAGTACGACTTTACGTGATACAAACCATCAATTATTTATTTTGATTATGATTTGAGATGTGATTTACAAAAAGGAAAGGGTTGGGCCAATGGTCAAATTTTAAATGACCATGATCTATTATTCAAGGACATACACAGAGAGACTTCTTTTTCTCTTGATCAAACTTGCAAGAACAAAACAAGTCGATCATGGTGCTTAACATGTTTTGATGTTTTACATTTTATAATCATTGACAACGCTTTCCTCTATCATTGTCATTTTATGCTCGCCCTTCGCCACCTGAAGATTGTGTAATTCCCTGGACCCCATATGGGGGGGGGGGATGGATATAAAGTTGTGACGCACCCAATATCGTGGAACCTATGGCTCAATCCCATCAATAATAGTAGCGCCCAAGGGTTCTTTGGGTTTTGCCAGTTTTGAATTTTCGTGAACTTGAAAGGTCAATTGACATATTAGTTTATATTATCGCAATTGTCTCCCTTCATTTAAAAATAGTGACACCAGAACTGTGAGTGAAAACTTTCAAATTAAAACCAAAATAATGATTGTCTTGTAGAAATGTGACCTTGGAGATTTTTCGTAACATCCCATGACGATGCATTCCCCCTTCCAGATCAGCTGAGCATGACATGACACAGCACTGCATGGAACAAGGGAGCCCCAAATCGTAGGGGTGGGGCATGGGGTCTGCGATGGGGAGGAGGAAGGCATAGTTCTGCATGTTGCCTGTCAAGACAGACTCTGCTTTGTTCTTGCAATAATGACTGAGCACACTGCACTCCGTACAGCTCCCAGAATTATTACAGAACAAGAGTGTGTCTTCTACTGCACCAAATGTATCATTGATATGGATACAATGGTTTTCAAAAAGAAGAAGTGTGAAGTGGGGGACGTCAGAGGAGGCTGGACAGTAAGGCGGCTGCACCAGACTTCCTCCTGCCATGAACCCCAAACATGGCGAACACCCGTGGCCGGTGCCCTTAAACTTTACTTCACACGGGAACAGCATCCGGTTGCTCTACCGCGAGCCGCTGTTCCAAGATCGTAGCGCACAAGTGAATGTCAAATAAATGTTAGGTACATGCCTGCGGAACTTTAGATACTTAAAGATTACATTTTACTTAGAGCAATACTTAAAAAGTACCAAAATCTTGCTCAGGAATAAAGCAGGCAGTTTTAATTATATTCAGAAGTTACACTTTAATCTTTCATACAAATTATTATCATGAATATGTACCTTTCTTAATGGTAAAACAAAAATCTATGTATTTACGCATTACGCAATACTTTTACTTTTAATTCCTTTTACGTATTGGTACCATGTTACATATTTTTATGTGAATACGTCCCTTTCGGGTGGGACTTATAAATTAGAAAAGTTGCTTTTATGAGCAGATAATCTCTGCAGCCATACTTACATGATAAACCTACCTGGCCAATTGGCTGCACCTGTAATGCTGTAAAATATTGTTCCAAATCACACGCTCCGTAAAATTATATAAGTTAGGGAAATATCTCAATCTCTCGACGATAAACGGGCTGAGGCAACCATATTTTCAAAATTGGTTAAGAGAAAGAATGAAAAATGAGGCAGCAGACCATGGGGAAATAAAATAATATGAAAAAAATTAAACAGAAACATCTCAAATTCGAACAATCTGAGAAGAAACCTGCATGGGCACAAGACAAATGTCTCAGTTTAAACAGCATCAGAACTTTTATGCTAACATAGACAGAATTAAAGATTCAGAAAAATATTGACCAAAACTCTGGCAATATCTGCCAACTTAATAGCATGTTCTTGATACATATATACAGTATCATTACAACATGGTTTAGAAAAAGATGAAGGAATTAAAGCACAGATGAAAAGGCAACAATAAAAATGTGACAAAAATAAAAAAAAACATCTCAAATTACAGCAATCTGAGTAAAAACCAATCAAGACAGTAGCTAAATGGGTCCATTTCACTACTGAGGGCATTTTAGTATGAGTTTACCCGCACAATTACTTGTTCCGTTTGAAAGCAGAGAAAGATCAAGAATAATAAAATCGGTAAATATTCAAGCTAAAATAGAAAGATTTAAAGACCAAGAACAATACTGACCAAAATCGGCCACTATTTCAAAGGTTGATTGTATGGATTTCATACATATATACAGTATTTCTGCAAAATGCTTCAGAGAAAGGATGAAAAATGATACAGATGATGGACCATGAAAACATTCACAAAAAATTTAAACAGAAACATCTCAAATTCGAACAATCTGAGAAGAAACCTGCATGGGCACAAGACAAATGTCTCAGTTTAAACACCATCAGAATTTTCATGCTAACATAGACAGAATTAAAGATTCAGAAAAATATTGACCAAACTCTGGCAATATCTGCCAACTTGATAGCATGTTCTTGATACATATATACAGTATCATTACAACATGGTTTAGAAAAAGATGAAGGAATAAAAGCACAGATGAAAGGGCAACAATAAAAATGTGACAAAAATATAAAAACTTCTCAAATTACGGCAATCTGAGTAAAATTCTATCGCGACAGTAGATAAATGGGTCCATTTCACTACTGAGGGCATTTTAGTATGAGGTTATCCGCACAATTAGTTGTTCCCTTTGAAAGCAGAGGAAGATCAAGAAAGATAAAATCGGTAAACATCTAAGCTAAAATAGAAAGATTTAAAGACCAAGAACAATACTGACCAAAATCGGCCACTATTTCTACCGTCGATTGTATGGATTTCATACATATATACAGAATTGCTGCAAAATGCTTCAGAGAAAGGATGAAAAATGATATAGATGATGGAGCCACAAAAACATTCACAAAAAATTTAAACAGAAACATCTCAAATTCGAACAATCTGAGAAGAAACCTGCAAGGACAAAAGACAAATATGTGTCCATTTAACTACCATGTAAAAATCCAGTGCCAATGTAGCAGAAGTGAAAGACTTAAAAAATGATTGACCAAACTCAGGTGATATCTGCTGCCTATAGCATGTTCTTGATACATATATACAGTATCACTTCAAATTGGCTTAGAGAGACAATGAAAGATAAGGCACCAGACGACGGGGACATAAAATAATATGAACAAATTTAAACAGAAACATCTCAAATTCGAACAATCTGAGAAGAAACCTGCATGGGCACAAGACAAATGTCTCAGTTTAAACAACATCAGAACTTTTATGCTAACATAGACAGAATTAAAGATTCAGAAAAATATTGACCAAAACTCTGGCAATATCTGCCAACTTAATAGCATGTTCTTGATACATATATACAGTATCATTACAACATGGTTTAGAAAAAGATGAAGGAATTAAAGCACAGATGAAAAGGCAACAATAAAAATGTGACAAAAATAAAAAAAACATCTCAAATTACAGCAATCTGAGTAAAAACCAATCAAGACAGTAGCTAAATGGGTCCATTTCACTACTGAGGGCATTTTAGTATGAGTTTACCCGCACAATTAGTTGTTCCGTTTGAAAGCAGAGAAAGATCAAGAATAATAAAATCGGTAAATATTTAAGCTAAAATAGAAAGATTTAAAGACCAAGAACAATACTGACCAAAATGGGCCACTATTTCAAAGGTTGATTGTATGGATTTCATACATATATACAGTATTTCTGCAAAATGCTGCAGAGAAAGGATGAAAAATGATATAGATGATGGACCATGAAAACATTCACAAAAAATTTAAACAGAAACATCTTAAATTCGAACAATCTGAGAAGCAACCTGCAAGGACAAAAGACAAATATGTGTCCATTTAACTACCATGAAAACATCCAGTGCCAATGTAGCAGAAGTGAAAGACTTAAAAAATGATTGACCAAAATCAGGTGATATCTGCTGCCTATAGCATGTTCTTGATACATATATACAGTATCACTGCAAATTGGTTCAGAGAGACAATAAAAGATGAGGCACCAGACGACGGGGACATAAAATAATATGAACAAATTTAAACAGAAACATCTCAAAGTATAACAATCTGAGAAGAAACCTGCATGGGCACAAGACAAATGTCTCAGTTTAAACAACATCATACCTTTTATGCTAACATAGACGGAATTAAAGATTCAGAAAAATATTGACCAAAACTCTGGCAATATCTGCCAACTTAGTAGCATGTTCTTGATACATATATACAGTATAATAAGAACATGGTTTAGAAAAAGATGAAGGAATAAAAGCACAGATGAAAGGGCAACAATGAAAATGCGACAAAAATAAAAAAACATCTCAAATTACAGCAATCTAAGTAAAAACCAATCGAGACAGTAGATCAACGGGTCTTTATTTTGATTATGATTTGAGATGTGATTTACAAAAAAGAAAGGGTTGGGCCAATGGTCAAATTTTAAATGACCATGATCTATTATTCAAGGACATACACAGAGAGACTTCTTTTTCTCTTGATCAAACTTGCAAGAACAAAACAAGTCGATCATGGTGCTTAACATGTTTTGATGTTTTACATTTTATAATCATTGACAACGCTTTCCTCTATCATTGTCATTTTATGCTTGCCCTTCGCCACCTGAAGATTGTGTTATTCCCTGGGCCCCATATGGGGGGGGGGATGGATATAAAGTTGTGACGCACCCAATATCGTGGAACCTATGGCCCAATCCCATCAATAATAGTAGCCCCCAAGGGTTCTTTGGGTTTTGCCAGTTTTGAATTTTCGTGAACTTGAAAGGTCAATTGACATATTAGTTTATATTATCGCAATTGTCTCCCTTCATTTAAAAATAGTGACACCAGAACTGTGAGTGAAAACTTTCAAATTAAAACCAAAATAATGATTGTCTTGTAGAAATGTGACCTTGGAGATTTTTCGTAACATCCCATGACGATGCATTCCCCCTTCCAGATCAGCTGAGCATGACATGACACAGCACTGCATGGAACAAGGGAGCCCCAAATCGTAGGGGTGGGGCATGGGGTCTGCGATGGGGAGGAGGAAGGCATAGTTCTGCATGTTGCCTGTCAAGACAGACTCTGCTTTGTTCTTGCAATAATGACTGAGCACACTGCACTCCGTACAGCTCCCAGAATTATTACAGAACAAGAGTGTGTCTTCTACTGCACCAAATGTATCATTGATATGGATACAATGGTTTTAAAAAAGAAGAAGTGTGAAGTGGGGGACGTCAGAGGAGGCTGGACAGTAAGGCGGCTGCACCAGACTTCCTCCTGCCATGAACCCCAAACATGGCGAACACCCGTGGCCGGTGCCCTTAAACTTTACTTCACACGGGAACAGCATCCGGTTGCTCTACCGCGAGCCGCTGTTCCAAGATCGTAGCGCACAAGTGAATGTCAAATAAATGTTAGGTACATGCCTGCGGAACTTTAGATACTTAAAGATTACATTTTACTTAGAGCAATACTTAAAAAGTACCAAAATCTTGCTCAGGAATAAAGCAGGCAGTTTTAATTATATTCAGAAGTTACACTTTAATCTTTCATACAAATTATTATCATGAATATGTACTTTTCTTAATGGTAAAACAAAAATCTATGTATTTACGCATTACGCAATACTTTTACTTTTAATTCCTTTTACGTATTGGTACCATGTTACATATTTTTATGTGAATACGTCCCTTTCGGGTGGGACTTATAAATTAGAAAAGTTGCTTTTATGAGCAGATAATCTCTGCAGCCATACTTACATGATAAACCTACCTGGCCAATTGGCTGCACCTGTAATGCTGTAAAATATTGTTCCAAATCACACGCTCCGTAAAATTATATAAGTTAGGGAAATATCTCAATCTCTCGACGATAAACGGGCTGAGGCAACCATATTTTCAAAATTGGTTAAGAGAAAGAATGAAAAATGAGGCAGCAGACCATGGGGAAATAAAATAATATGAAAAAAATTAAACAGAAACATCTCAAATTCGAACAATCTGAGAAGAAACCTGCATGGGCACAAGACAAATGTCTCAGTTTAAACAGCATCAGAACTTTTATGCTAACATAGACAGAATTAAAGATTCAGAAAAATATTGACCAAAACTCTGGCAATATCTGCCAACTTAATAGCATGTTCTTGATACATATATACAGTATCATTACAACATGGTTTAGAAAAAGATGAAGGAATTAAAGCACAGATGAAAAGGCAACAATAAAAATGTGACAAAAATAAAAAAAAACATCTCAAATTACAGCAATCTGAGTAAAAACCAATCAAGACAGTAGCTAAATGGGTCCATTTCACTACTGAGGGCATTTTAGTATGAGTTTACCCGCACAATTACTTGTTCCGTTTGAAAGCAGAGAAAGATCAAGAATAATAAAATCGGTAAATATTTAAGCTAAAATAGAAAGATTTAAAGACCAAGAACAATACTGACCAAAATCGGCCACTATTTCAAAGGTTGATTGTATGGATTTCATACATATATACAGTATTTCTGCAAAATGCTGCAGAGAAAGGATGAAAAATGATATAGATGATGGACCATGAAAACATTCACAAAAAATTTAAACAGAAACATCTCAAATTCGAACAATCTGAGAAGAAATCTGCAAGGACAAAAGACAAATATGTGTCCATTTAACTACCATGTAAACATCCAGTGCCAATGTAGCAGAAGTGAAAGACTTAAAAAATGATTGACCAAAATCAGGGGATATCTGCTGCCTATAGCATGTTCTTGATACATATATACAGTATCACTGCAAATTGGTTCAGAGAGACAATGAAAGATAAGGCACCAGACGACGGGGACATAAAATAATATGAACAAATTTAAACAGAAACATCTCAAATTCGAACAATCTGAGAAGAAACCTGCATGGGCACAAGACAAATGTCTCAGTTTAAACAACATCAGAACTTTTATGCTAACATAGACAGAATTAAAGATTCAGAAAAATATTGACCAAAACTCTGGCAATATCTGCCAACTTAATAGCATGTTCTTGATACATATATACAGTATCATTACAACATGGTTTAGAAAAAGATGAAGGAATTAAAGCACAGATGAAAAGGCAACAATAAAAATGTGACAAAAATAAAAAAAACATCTCAAATTACAGCAATCTGAGTAAAAACGAATCAAGACAGTAGATAAATGGGTCCATTTCACTACTGAGGGCATTTTAGTATGAGTTTACCCGCACAATTAGTTGTTCCGTTTGAAAGCAGAGAAAGATCAAGAATAATAAAATCGGTAAATATTTAAGCTAAAATAGAAAGATTTAAAGACCAAGAACAATACTGACCAAAATCGGCCACTATTTCAAAGGTTGATTGTATGGATTTCATACATATATACAGTATTTCTGCAAAATGCTTCAGAGAAAGGATGAAAAATGATATAGATGATGGACCATGAAAACATTCACAAAAAATTTAAACAGAAACATCTCAAATTCGAACAATCTGAGAAGAAACCTGCACGGGCACAAGACAAATGTCTCAGTTTAAAAAGCATCAGAACTTTCATGCTAACATAGACAGAATTAAAGATTCAGAAAAATATTGACCAAACTCTGGCAATATCTGCCAACTTGATAGCATGTTCTTGATACATATATACAGTATCATTACAACATGGTTTAGAAAAAGATGAAGGAATAAAAGCACAGATGAAAGGGCAACAATAAAAATGTGACAAAAATATAAAAACTTCTCAAATTACGGCACTCTGAGTAAAAATCTATCGAGACAGTAGATTAATGGGTCCATTACACTACTGAGGGCATTTTAGTATGAGGTTACCCGCACAATTAGTTGTTCCTTTTGAAAGCAGAGAAAGATCAAGAATAATAAAATCGGTAAACATCTAAGCTAAAATAGAAAGATTTAAAGACCAAGAACAATACTGACCAAAATCGGCCACTATTTCTACCGTTGATTGTATGGATTTCATACATATATACAGAATTGCTGCAAAATGCTTCAGAGAAAGGATGAAAAATGATATAGATGATGGAGCCACAAAAAAATTCACAAAAAATTTAAACAGAAACATCTCAAATTCGAACAATCTGAGAAGAAACCTGCAAGGACAAAAGACAAATATGCGCCATTTAACTACCATGTAAACATCCAGTGCAAATGTAGCAGAAGTGAAAGACTTAAAAAATGATTGACCAAACTCAGGTGATATCTGCTGCCTATAGCATGTTCTTGATACATATATACAGTATCACTGCAAATTGGTTCAGAGAGACAATGAAAGATAAGGCACCAGACGACGGGGACATAAAATAATATGAACAAATTTAAACAGAAACATCTCAAATTCGAACAATCTGAGAAGAAACCTGCATGGGCACAAGACAAATGTCTCAGTTTAAACAACATCAGAACTTTTATGCTAACATAGACAGAATTAAAGATTCAGAAAAATATTGACCAAAACTCTGGCAATATCTGCCAACTTAATAGCATGTTCTTGATACATATATACAGTATCATAAGAACATGGTTTAGAAAAAGATGAAGGAATTAAAGCACAGATGAAAAGGCAACAATAAAAATGTGACAAAAATAAAAAAAACATCTCAAATTACAGCAATCTGAGTAAAAACGAATCAAGACAGTAGATAAATGGGTCCATTTTACTACTGAGGGCATTTTAGTATGAGTTTACCCGCACAATTAGTTGTTCCGTTTGAAAGCAGAGAAAGATCAAGAATAATAAAATCGGTAAATATTTAAGCTAAAATAGAAAGATTTAAAGACCAAGAACAATACTGACCAAAATCGGCCACTATTTCAAAGGTTGATTGTATGGATTTCATACATATATACAGTATTTCTGCAAAATGCTTCAGAGAAAGGATGAAAAATGATATAGATGATGGACCATGAAAACATTCACAAAAAATTTAAACAGAAACATCTCAAATTCGAACAATCTGAGAAGAAACCTGCAAGGACAAAAGACAAATATGCGCCATTTAACTACCATGTAAACATCCAGTGCCAATGTAGCAGAAGTGAAAGACTTAAAAAATGATTGACCAAACTCAGGTGATATCTGCTGCCTATAGCATGTTCTTGATACATATATACAGTATCACTGCAAATTGGTTCAGAGAGACAATGAAAGATAAGGCACCAGACGACGGGGACATAAAATAATATGAACAAATTTAAACAGAAACATCTCAAATTCGAACAATCTGAGAAGAAACCTGCACGGGCACAAGACAAATGTCTCAGTTTAAAAAGCATCAGAACTTTCATGCTAACATAGACAGAATTAAAGATTCAGAAAAATAATGACCAAACTCTGGCAATATCTGCCAACTTGATAGCATGTTCCTGATACATATATACATTATCATTACAACATGGTTTAGTAAAAGATGAAGGAATAAAAGCACAGATGAAAGGGCAACAATAAAAATGTGACAAAAATATAAAAACTTCTCAAATTACGGCACTCTGAGTAAAAATCTATCGAGACAGTAGATTAATGGGTCCATTTCACTACTGAGGGCATTTTAGTATGAGGTTACCCGCACAATTAGTTGTTCCTTTTGAAAGCAGAGAAAGATCAAGAATAATAAAATCGGTAAACATCTAAGCTAAAATAGAAAGATTTAAAGACCAAGAACAATACTGACCAAAATCGGCCACTATTTCTACCGTTGATTGTATGGATTTCATACATATATACAGAATTGCTGCAAAATGCTTCAGAGAAAGGATGAAAAATGATATAGATGATGGAGCCACAAAAACATTCACAAAAAATTTAAACAGAAACATCTCAAATTCGAACAATCTGAGAAGAAACCTGCAAGGACAAAAGACAAATATGCGCCATATAACTACCATGTAAACATCCAGTGCCAATGTAGCAGAAGTGAAAGACTTAAAAAATGATTGACCAAAATCAGGTGATATCTGCTGCCTATAGCATGTTCTTGATACATATATACAGTATCACTGCAAATTGGTTCAGAGAGACAATGAAAGATAAGGCACCAGACGACGGGGACATAAAATAATATGAACAAATTTAAACAGAAACATCTCAAATTCGAACAATCTGAGAAGAAACCTGCATGGGCACAAGACAAATGTCTCAGTTTAAACAACATCAGAACTTTTATGCTAACATAGACAGAATTAAAGATTCAGAAAAATATTGACCAAAACTCTGGCAATATCTGCCAACTTAATAGCATGTTCTTGATACATATATACAGTATCATAAGAACATGGTTTAGAAAAAGATGAAGGAATTAAAGCACAGATGAAAAGGCAACAATAAAAATGTGACAAAAATAAAAAAAAACATCTCAAATTACAGCAATCTGAGTAAAAACCAATCAAGACAGTAGATAAATGGGTCCATTTCACTACTGAGGGCATTTTAGTATGAGTTTACCCGCACAATTAGTTGTTCCGTTTGAAAGCAGAGAAAGATCAAGAATAATAAAATCGGTAAATATTTAAGCTAAAATAGAAAGATTAAAAGACCAAGAACAATACTGACGAAAATAGGCCACTATTTCTACCGTCGATTGTATGGATTTCATACATATATACAGAATTGCTGCAAAATGTTTCAGAGAAAGGATGAAAAATGATATAGATGATGGAGCCACAAAAACATTCACAAAAAATTTAAACAGAAACATCTCAAATTCGAACAATCCGAGAAGAAACCTGCAAGGACAAAAGACAAATATGTGTCCATTTAACTACCGTGTAAACATCCAGTGCCAATGTAGCAGAAGTGAAAGACTTAAAAAATGATTGACCAAACTCAGGTGATATCTGCTGCCTATAGCATGTTCTTGATACATATATACAGTATCACTGCAAATTGGCTCAGAGAGACAATGAAAGATAAGGCACCAGACGACGGGGACATAAAATAATATGAACAAATTTAAACAGAAACATCTCAAATTCGAACAATCTGAGAAGAAACCTGCATGGGCACAAGACAAATGTCTCAGTTTAAACAGCATCAGAACTTTCTTGCTAACATAGACAGAATTAAAGATTCAGAAAAATATTGACCAAACTCTGGCAATATCTGCCAACTTGATAGCATGCTCTTGATACATATATACAGTATCATTACAACATGGTTTAGAAAAAGATGAAGGAATAAAAGCACAGATGAAAGGGCAACAGTAAAAATGTGACAAAAATATAAAAAGCTTCTCAAATTACGGCAATCTGAGTAAAATTCTATCGCGACAGTAGATAAATGGGTCCATTTCACTACTGAGGGCATTTTAGTATGAGGTTATCCGCACAACTAGTTGTTCCCTTTGAAAGCAGAGAAAGATCAAGAATAATAAAATCGGTAAACATCTAAGCTAAAATAGAAAGA
The DNA here is from genome assembly GCA_964020975.1 of Hermodice carunculata. Taxonomy (NCBI): domain Eukaryota; kingdom Metazoa; phylum Annelida; class Polychaeta; order Eunicida; family Amphinomidae; genus Hermodice; species Hermodice carunculata. The sequence continues at coordinate 3,932,114 of OZ026614.1, read as the reverse complement.
TTTAAAGACCAAGAACAATACTGACCAAAATCGGCCACTATTTCTACCGTTGATTGTATGGATTTCATACATATATACAGAATTGCTGCAAAATGCTTCAGAGAAAGGATGAAAAATGATATAGATGATGGAGCCACAAAAACATTCACACAAAATTTAAACAGAAACATCTCAAATTCGAACAATCTGAGAAGAAACCTGCATGGGTACAAGACAAATGTCTCAGGTTAAACAGCATCAGAACTTTCATGCTAACATAGACAGAATTAAAGATTCAGAAAAATATTGACCAAATTCTGGCAATATCTGCCAACTTGATAGCATGCTCTTGATACATATATACAGTATCATTACAACATGGTTTAGAAAAAGATGAAGGAATAAAAGCACAGATGAAAGGGCAACAGTAAAAATGTGACAAAAATATAAAAAGCTTCTCAAATTACGGCACTCTGAGTAAAATTCTATCGAGACAGTAGATCAATGGGTCCATTTCACTACTGAGGGCATTTTAGTATGAGGTTACCCGCACAATTAGTTGTTCCGTTTGAAAGCAGAGAAAGATCAAGAATAATAAAATCGGTAAATATTCAAGCTAAAATAGAAAGATTTAAAGACCAAGAACAATACTGACAAAAATCGGCCACTATTTCAAAGGTTGATTGTATGGATTTCATACATATATACAGTATTTCTGCAAAATGCTTCAGAGAAAGGATGAAAAATGATATAGATGATGGACCATGAAAACATTCACAAAAAATTTAAACAGAAACATCTCAAATTCGAACAATCTGAGAAGAAATCTGCAAGGACAAAAGACAAATATGTGTCCATTTAACTACCATGTAAACATCCAGTGCCAATGTAGCAGAAGTGAAAGACTTAAAAAATGATTGACCAAAATCAGGTGATATCTGCTGCCTATAGCATGTTCTTGATACATATATACAGTATCACTGCAAATTGGTTCAGAGAAACAATGAAAGATAAGGCACCAGACGACGGGGACATAAAATAATATGAACAAATTTAAACAGGAACATCTCAAATTCGAACAATCTGAGAAGAAACCTGCATGGGCACAAGACAAATGTCTCAGTTTAAGCAGCATCAGAACCTTCATGCTAACATAGACAGAATTAAAGATTCAGAAAAATATTGACCAAACTCTGGCAATATCTGCCAACTTGATAGCATGTTCTTGATACATATATACAGTATCATTACAACATGGTTTAGAAAAAGATGAAGGAATTAAAGCACAGATGAAAGGGCAACAATAAAAATGTGACAAAAATATAAAAACTTCTCAAATTACGGCACTCTGAGTAAAATTCTATCGAGACAGTAGATCAATGGGTCCATTTCACTACTGAGAGCATTTTAGTATGAGGTTACCCGCACAATTAGTTGTTCCCTTTGAAAGCAGAAAAAGATCAAGAATAATAAAATCGGTAAACATCTAAGCTAAAATAGAAAGATTTAAAGACCAAGAACAATACTGACCAAAATCGACCACTATTTCTACCGTTGATTGTATGGATTTCATACATATATACAGAATTGCTGCAAAATGCTTCAGAGAAAGGATGAAAAATGATATAGATGATGGAGCCACAAAAACATTCACAAAAAATTTAAACAGAAACATCTCAAATTCGAACAATCTGAGAAGAAACCTGCAAGGACAAAAGACAAATATGTCTCCATTTAACTACCATGTAAACATCCAGTGCCAATGTAGCAGAAGTGAAAGACTTAAAAAATGATTGACCAAAATCAGGTGATATCTGCTGCCTATAGCATGTTCTTGATACATATATACAGTATCACTGCAAATTGGTTCAGAGAAACAATGAAAGATAAGGCACCAGACGACGGGGACATAAAATAATATGAACAAATTTAAACAGAAACATCTCAAATTCGAACAATCTGAGAAGAAACCTGCATGGGCACAAGACAAATGTCTCGGTTTAAACAACATCAGAACTTTTATGCTAACATAGACAGAATTAAAGATTCAGAAAAATATTGACCAAAACTCTGGCAATATCTGCCAACTTAATAGCATGTTCTTGATACATATATACAGTATCATTACAACATGGTTTAGAAAAAGATGAAGGAATTAAAGCACAGATGAAAAGGCAACAATAAAAATGTGACAAAAATAAAAAAAAACATCTCAAATTACAGCAATCTGAGTAAAAACCAATCAAGACAGTAGATAAATGGGTCCATTTCACTACTGAGGGCATTTTAGTATGAGTTTACCCGCACAATTAGTTGTTCCCTTTGAAAGCAGAGAAAGATCAAGAATAATAAAATCGGTAAATATTTAAGCTAAAATAGAAAGATTTAAAGACCAAGAACAATACTGACCAAAATCGGCCACTATTTCAAAGGTTGATTGTATGGATTTCATACATATATACAGTATTTCTGCAAAATGCTTCAGAGAAAGGATGAAAAATGATATAGATGATGGACCATGAAAACATTCACAAAAAATTTAAACAGAAACATCTCAAATTCGAACAATCTGAGAAGAAACCTGCATGGGCACAAGACAAATGTCTCAGTTTAAACAGCATCAGAACTTTCATGCTAACATAGACAGAATTAAAGATTCAGAAAAATATTGACCAAACTCTGGCAATATCTGCCAACTTGATAGCATGTTCTTGATACATATATACAGTATCATTACAACATGGTTTAGAAAAAGATGAAGGAATAAAAGCACAGATGAAAGAGCAACAATAAAAATTTGACAAAAATATAAAAACTTCTCAAATTACGGCAATCTGAGTAAAATTCTATCGCGACAGTAGATAATGGGTCCATTTCACTACTGAGGGTATTTTAGTATGAGGTTATCTGCACAATTAGTTGTTCCTTTTGAAAGCAGAGAAAGATCAAGAATAATAAAATCGGTAAACATCTAAGCTAAAATAGAAAGATTTAAAGACCAAGAACAATACTGACCAAAATCGGCCACTATTTCTACCGTTGATTGTGTGGATTTCATACATATATACAGAATTGCTGCAAAATGCTTCAGAGAAAAGATGAAAAATGATATAGATGATGGAGCCACAAAAACATTCACAAAAAATTTAAACAGAAACATCTCAAATTCGAACAATCTGAGAAGAAACCTGCAAGGACAAAAGACAAATATGTGTCCATTTAACTACCATGTAAACATCCAGTGCCACTGTAGCAGAAGTGAAAGACTTAAAAAATGATTGACCAAAATCAGGTGATATCTGCTGCCTATAGCATGTTCTTGATACATATATACAGTATCATTACAACATGGTTTAGAAAAAGATGAAGGAATAAAAGCACAGATGAAAGAGCAACAATAAAAATGTGACAAAAATATAAAAACTTCTCAAATTACGGCAATCTGAGTAAAATTCTATCGCGACAGTAGATAATGGGTCCATTTCACTACTGAGGGCATTTTAGTATGAGGTTATCTGCACAATTAGTTGTTCCTTTTGAAAGCAGAGAAAGATCAAGAATAATAAAATCGGTAAACATCTAAGCTAAAATAGAAAGATTTAAAGACCAAGAACAATACTGACCAAAATCGGCCACTATTTCTACCGTTGATTGTGTGGATTTCATACATATATACAGAATTGCTGCAAAATGCTTCAGAGAAAGGATGAAAAATGATATAGATGATGGAGCCACAAAAACATTCACAAAAAATTTAAACAGAAACATCTCAAATTCGAACAATCTGAGAAGAAATCTGCAAGGACAAAAGACAAATATGTGTCCATTTAACTACCATGTAAACATCCAGTGCCAATGTAGCAGAAGTGAAAGACTTAAAAAATGATTGAACAAAATCAGGTGATATCTGCTGCCTATAGCATGTTCTTGATACATATATACAGTATCACTGCAAATTGGTTCAGAGAAACAATGAAAGATTAGGCACCAGACGACGGGGACATAAAATAATATGAACAAATTTAAACAGAAACATCTCAAATTCGAACAATCTGAGAAGAAACCTGCATGGGCACAATACAAATGTCTCAGTTTAAACAGCATCAGAACTTTCATGCTAACATAGACAGAATTAAAGATTCAGAAAAATATTGACCAAACTCTGGCAATATCTGCCAACTTGATAGCATGTTCTTGATACATATATACAGTATCATTACAACATGGTTTAGAAAAAGATGAAGGAATAAAAGCACAGATGAAAGGGCAACAATAAAAATGTGACAAAAATATAAAAACTTCTCAAATTACGGCACTCTGAGTAAAATTCTATCGAGACAGTAGATCAATGGGTCCATTTCACTACTGAGAGCATTTTAGTATGAGGTTACCCGCACAATTAGTTGTTCCCTTTGAAAGCAGAAAAAGATCAAGAATAATAAAATCGGTAAACATCTAAGCTAAAATAGAAAGATTTAAAGACCAAGAACAATACTGACCAAAATCGACCACTATTTCTACCGTTGATTGTATGGATTTCATACATATATACAGAATTGCTGCAAAATGCTTCAGAGAAAGGATGAAAAATGATATAGATGATGGAGCCACAAAAACATTCACAAAAAATTTAAACAGAAACATCTCAAATTCGAACAATCTGAGAAGAAACCTGCAAGGACAAAAGACAAATATGTCTCCATTTAACTACCATGTAAACATCCAGTGCCAATGTAGCAGAAGTGAAAGACTTAAAAAATGATTGACCAAAATCAGGTGATATCTGCTGCCTATAGCATGTTCTTGATACATATATACAGTATCACTGCAAATTGGTTCAGAGAGACAATGAAAGATAAGGCACCAGACGACGGGGACATAAAATAATATGAACAAATTTAAACAGAAACATCTCAAATTCGAACAATCTGAGAAGAAACCTGCATGGGCACAAGACAAATGTCTCAGTTTAAACAACATCAGAACTTTTATGCTAACATAGACAGAATTAAAGATTCAGAAAAATATTGACCAAAACTCTGGCAATATCTGCCAACTTAATAGCATGTTCTTGATACATATATACAGTATCATTACAACGTGGTTTAGAAAAAGATGAAGGAATTAAAGCACAGATGAAAAGGCAACAATAAAAATGTGACAAAAATAAAAAAAACATCTCAAATTACAGCAATCTGAGTAAAAACCAATCAAGACAGCAGATAAATGGGTCCATTTCACTACTGAGGGCATTTTATTATGAGTTTACCCGCACAATTAGTTGTTCCCTTTGAAAGCAGAGAAAGATCAAGAATAATAAAATCGGTAAATATTTAAGCTAAAATAGAAAGATTTAAAGACCAAGAACAATACTGACCAAAATCGGCCACTATTTCAAAGGTTGATTGTATGGATTTCATACATATATACAGTATTTCTGCAAAATGCTTCAGAGAAAGGATGAAAAATGATATAGATGATGGACCATGAAAACATTCACAAAAAATTTAAACAGAAACATCTCAAATTCGAACAATCTGAGAAGAAACCTGCATGGGCACAAGACAAATGTCTCAGTTTAAACAGCATCAGAACTTTCATGCTAACATAGACAGAATTAAAGATTCAGAAAAATATTGACCAAACTCTGGCAATATCTGCCAACTTGATAGCATGTTCTTGATACATATATACAGTATCATTACAACATGGTTTAGAAAAAGATGAAGGAATAAAAGCACAGATGAAAGAGCAACAATAAAAATGTGACAAAAATATAAAAACTTCTCAAATTACGGCAATCTGAGTAAAATTCTATCGCGACAGTAGATAATGGGTCCATTTCACTACTGAGGGCATTTTAGTATGAGGTTATCTGCACGATTAGTTGTTCCTTTTGAAAGCAGAGAAAGATCAAGAATAATAAAATCGGTAAACATCTAAGCTAAAATAGAAAGATTTAAAGACCAAGAACAATACTGACCAAAATCGGCCACTATTTCTACCGTTGATTGTGTGGATTTCATACATATATACAGAATTGCTGCAAAATGCTTCAGAGAAAAGATGAAAAATGATATAGATGATGGACCCACAAAAACATTCACAAAAAATTTAAACAGAAACATCTCAAATTCGAACAATCTGAGAAGAAACCTGAAAGGACAAAAGACAAATATGTGTCCATTTAACTACCATGTAAACATCCAGTGCCACTGTAGCAGAAGTGAAAGACTTAAAAAATGATTGACCAAAATCAGGTGATATCTGCTGCCTATAGCATGTTCTTGATACATATATACAGTATCATTACAACATGGTTTAGAAAAAGATGAAGGAGTAAAAGCACAGATGAAAGAGCAACAATAAAAATGTGACAAAAATATAAAAACTTCTCAAATTACGGCAATCTGAGTAAAATTCTATCGCGACAATAGATAATGGGTCCTTTTCACTACTGAGGGCATTTTAGTATGAGGTTATCTGCACAATTAGTTATTCCTTTTGAAAGCAGAGAAAGATCAAGAATAATAAAATCGGTAAACATCTAACCTAAAATAGAAAGATTTAAAGACCAAGAACAATACTGACCAAAATCGGCCACTATTTCTACCGTCGATTGTGTGGATTTCATACATATATACAGAATTGCTGCAAAATGCTTCAGAGAAAGGATGAAAAATGATATAGATGATGGAGCCACAAAAACATTCACAAAAAATTTAAACAGAAACATCTCAAATTCGAACAATCTGAGAAGAAATCTGCAAGGACAAAAGACAAATATGTGTCCATTTAACTACCATGTAAACATCCAGTGCCAATGTAGCAGAAGTGAAAGACTTAACAAATGATTGAACAAAATCAGGTGATATCTGCTGCCTATAGCATGTTCTTGATACATATATACAGTATCACTGCAAATTGGTTCAGAGAAACAATGAAAGATTAGGCACCAGACGACGGGGACATAAAATAATATGAACAAATTTAAACAGAAACATCTCAAATTCGAACAATCTGAGAAGAAACCTGCATGGGCACAAGACAAATGTCTCAGTTTAAACAGCATCAGAACTTTCATGCTAACATAGACAGAATTAAAGATTCAGAAAAATAGTGACCAAACTCTGGCAATATCTGCCAACTTGATAGCATGTTCTTGATACATATATACAGTATCATTACAACATGGTTTAGAAAAAGATGAAGGAATAAAAGCACAGATGAAAGGGCAACAATAAAAATGTGACAAAAATATAAAAACTTCTCAAATTACGGCACTCTGAGTAAAATTCTATCGAGACAGTAGATCAATGGGTCCATTTCACTACTGAGAGCATTTTAGTATGAGGTTACCCGCACAATTAGTTGTTCCCTTTGAAAGCAGAAAAAGATCAAGAATAATAAAATCGGTAAACATCTAAGCTAAAATAGAAAGATTTAAAGACCAAGAACAATACTGACCAAAATCGACCACTATTTCTACCGTTGATTGTATGGATTTCATACATATATACAGAATTGCTGCAAAATGCTTCAGAGAAAGGATGAAAAATGATATAGATGATGGAGCCACAAAAACATTCACAAAAAATTTAAACAGAAACATCTCAAATTCGAACAATCTGAGAAGAAACCTGCAAGGACAAAAGACAAATATGTCTCCATTTAACTACCATGTAAACATCCAGTGCCAATGTAGCAGAAGTGAAAGACTTAAAAAATGATTGACCAAAATCAGGTGATATCTGCTGCCTATAGCATGTTCTTGATACATATATACAGTATCACTGCAAATTGGTTCAGAGAGACAATGAAAGATAAGGCACCAGACGACGGGGACATAAAATAATATGAACAAATTTAAACAGAAACATCTCAAATTCGAACAATCTGAGAAGAAACCTGCATGGGCACAAGACAAATGTCTCAGTTTAAACAACATCAGAACGTCTATGCTAACATAGACAGATTTAAAGATTCAGAAAAATATTGACCAAAACTCTGGCAATATCTGCCAACTTAATAGCATGTTCTTGATACATATATACAGTATCATTACAACATGGTTTAGAAAAAGATGAAGGAATTAAAGCACAGATGAAAAGGCAACAATAAAAATGTGACAAAAATAAAAAAAACATCTCAAATTTCGGCAATCTGAGTAAAAACCAATCAAGACAGTAGATTAATGGGTCCATTTCACTACTGAGTGCATTTTAGTATGAGTTTACCCGCACAATTAGTTGTTCCGTTTGAAAGCAGAGAAAGATCAAGAATAATAAAATCGGTAAATATTCAAGCTAAAATAGAAAGATTTAAAGACCAAGAACAATACTGACCAAAATCGACCACTATTTCTACCGTTGATTGTATGGATTTCATACATATATACAGAATTGCTGCAAAATGCTTCAGAGAAAGGATGAAAAATGATATAGATGATGGAGCCACAAAAACATTCACAAAAAATTTAAACAGAAACATCTCAAATTCGAACAATCTGAGAAGAAACCTGCAAGGACAAAAGACAAATATGTGTCCATTTAACTACCATGTAAACATCCAGTGCCAATGTAGGAGAAGTGAAAGACTTAAAAAATGATTGACCAAAATCAGGTGATATCTGCTGCCTATAGCATGTTCTTGATACATATATACAGTATCACTGCAAATTGGTTCAGAGAAACAATGAAAGATAAGGCACCAGACGACGGGGACATAAAATAATATGAACAAATTTAAACAGAAACATCTCAAATTCGAACAATCTGAGAAGAAACCTGCATGGGCACAAGACAAATGTCTCAGTTTAAACAACATCAGAACTTTTATGCAATCATAGACAGAATTAAAGATTCAGAAAAATATTGACCAAAACTCTGGCAATATCTGCCAACTTAATAGCATGTTCTTGATACATATATACAGTATCATTACAACATGGTTTAGAAAAAGATGAAGGAATTAAAGCACAGATGAAAAGGCAACAATAAAAATGTGACAAAAATAAAAAAAAACATCTCAAATTACAGCAATCTGAGTAAAAACCAATCAAAACAGTAGATAAATGGGTCCATTTCACTACTGAGGGCATTTTAGTATGAGTTTACCCGCACAATTAGTTGTTCCCTTTGAAAGCAGAGAAAGATCAAGAATAATAAAATCGGTAAATATTTAAGCTAAAATAGAAAGATTTAAAGACCAAGAACAATACTGACCAAAATCGGCCACTATTTCAAAGGTTGATTGTATGGATTTCATACATATATACAGTATTTCTGCAAAATGCTTCAGAGAAAGGATGAAAAATGATATAGATGATGGACCATGAAAACATTCACAAAAAATTGAAACAGAAACATCTCAAATTCGAACAATCTGAGAAGAAACCTGCATGGGCACAAGACAAATGTCTCAGTTTAAACAGCATCAGAACTTTCATGCTAACATAGACAGAATTAAAGATTCAGAAAAATATTGACCAAACTCTGGCAATATCTGCCAACTTGATAGCATGTTCTTGATACATATATACAGTATCATTACAACATGGTTTAGAAAAAGATGAAGGAATAAAAGCACAGATGAAAGAGCAACAATAAAAATATGACAAAAATATAAAAACTTCTCAAATTACGGCAATCTGAGTAAAATTCTATCGCGACAGTAGATAATGGGTCCATTTCACTACTGAGGCCATTTTAGTATGAGGTTATCTGCACAATTAGTTGTTCCTTTTGAAAGCAGAGAAAGATCAAGAATAATAAAATCGGTAAACATCTAAGCTAAAATAGAAAGATTTAAAGACCAAGAACAATACTGACCAAAATCGGCCACTATTTCTACCGTTGATTGTGTGGATTTCATACATATATACAGTACTTCTGCAAAATGCTTCAGAGAAAGGATGAAAAATGATATAGATGATGGACCATGAAAACATTCACAAAAAATTGAAACAGAAACATCTCAAATTCGAACAACTTGAGAAGAAACCTGCATGGGCACAAGACAAATGTCTCAGTTTAAACAGCATCAGAACTTTCATGCTAACATAGACAGAATTAAAGATTCAGAAAAATATTGACCAAACTCTGGCAATATCTGCCAACTTGATAGCATGTTCTTGATACATATATACAGTATCATTACAACATGGTTTAGAAAAAGATTGAGGAATCAAAGTACACATGAAAGGGCAACATTAATAATGTGACAAAAATAAAAAACATCTCAAATTACACCAAAAAAGAAAGCAGAGAAAGATCAAGAATAATAAAATCGGTATACATCTTAGCTAAAATAGAAAGATTTAAAGACCAAGAACAATGCTGATCAAAATGACACATTTTTTGCAAAGTTGATTCTATAGTTTTCATACATACATACAGTATCGTTGAAAAATGCTTCAGAGAAAGGATGAAAAATGACATAGGTGATGGAGCCACAAAAACATTAACAAAAAATTTAAACAGAAACATCTCAAATTAGAACAATCTGAAAAGAAGCCTGCATGGGCAGAAGACAAATGTGTCCCTTTGACTTGCAAGTAAACATCTATACTAATATATAAGGAGTTAAACATTCATAAAAGTACTGACCAATATCGGGCAATATGTGTTTACCATAGTATACTCCTGATACATATATACAGTGTCACTGCAAAATAATTTAGAGAAAGAGTGAAAGATGATGGAGCAGCCAATGGGGACATAAAATGATATGAACAAATTTAAACAGAAACATCTCAAATTGCAACAATCTGAGAAGAAACCTGCAAGGGCACAAGACAAATGTGTCTCTTTAAACACCATGAGAACTCTTATACTAACAAAGACAGAATTAAAGATTCGGAAAAATATAGACCAATTTCTGGCAACATTTGCCAACTTGATAGTATGTCCTTGATGCATATAGATAGTACCATTAGAATATGGTTTTGAAAATAAAATAAAATAAAACATGACACACTACAGGACGGGGACACAAAAATATTGTCAAAAACATTTAAACAGAAATCTCAAATTATAACAATCTGAGAAGAAACCAGTATGGGTAGCATATAAATGTGTCCATTTGACCACTATGTAAACATCTATGCTAATACAGACAGAATTAAAGACTCACAAAAATACTGACTAAAATCTGGCAATATCTGTTAACTTGATAGCATGTTCTTGATATATATATACAGTATCAATGAAATATGGTTCAGAGAAAGATAGAAGGGTGAGACTATAGGCAATGGAGCCACAATAAAATTGTGTCAAAAAACGAAACCAGCATAGGAGTTTTCTGATTTTGTTCATTTGAAGGGTTACGGACATTTTAATGCAGATGCAGTGGAAGCGGATAATACAAAAGTAACTCTGACAAAGAGAATTTTATGTCCTGAACAAGTGCCCCTAATGCACCCAGATAACAAAATGAATTGCTTAAGTCAAAGATGGAGCTTAGTTGAGAAGGTTGGCCCAATAGGGGCCACAGGTCTGAATGTGCCGGCGGGAATTTTTTACAAATGGTAATGAGACTATCTGTGGTGATATCCAAGGAGAAGATGAGGTTCCAGGTCACAGTCTGGGCGTGTCAGATCCTTTTTGGTGCTGTGTCGCTCCTGTGCCTTGCCCTCTTGGAATGCTGCAAAATATATATCAATTAGCAGTTGTTCTATTTGTCAATTCACAGAAATATCAACAAATGTAACTAAATGCATTTGACTTATCTCTTTTACTACCTCGTTCAACACCAATAAGAACTTTCCGATTAAATCGTATCTTTTTTCTAAAGTACGCTTTTAAAATGATCAACATTTGTAAGTGAAACTATGACAGGAGATTTAATCAGCTATAATTGTCAAACGTTTGATTTCGCGCTTTCCAGACACGCCCAGGTTCCGCCAGTATTATCTCTTTAACTACCTCGTTCAACACCAATCAGTACTTTACGATTAAATCGTTTTTGTTTGTTTTTCCTTAAGAGCGCTTTTAAATTGATCAACATCCGTAAGTGAAACTATAACACCTTTTAACAACCATTAACAGCAGGTTATACACAACCTAGACAAAAGCATTGTTTTACAAAAGACTGTCCATTCTTAAAAAACACAGAGGATACGAACAAACACAGCCCATCCTTTGCATTATATATAAAGGGCGGGAACATCACTTATCCAAAACTTTTTGTCCACCATTTCGTTTACACCGATACCAGGCGGCAAACTAGCTGAACAGTCTAAGTTGGTTTGCCGCGATAAAATGGTAACATCGTACAGTGACGCAGAGAGATGTTTTTGGCCAGAACTATTCTCTACTCATTGTTGCTCATAACAATTTTATGAAGCCCTTCAATCAAGGGGAAGTCAGACATAAACACAAACTGCACATCAAATTTGAATTCAAAGTCAAGTCTATACAGAATATCAGAAATAGCCTGCAATCTTATTGAATTTTAAACTGGGTTTTCTGGGTCCTCATACCAGGCCTATGGACTCGTCCCATACTCCTATTCAAAGTAAAATGGGGAAAGCTGATCACTCGGTCTTGCAGCATGTCCATGGGACGGGCAAAAAAAAAAAATATATCCACAAACAAATCCCAAAATATTTTGGACATTTCATTCGACATAAGTGCTGTAAAAAGGAATGACTGTAAGATACTGCATCCATACATGCACAACCAGTGCGACTTTCCAGACAGAGACACTGATGATAACTCTGCCTAGAAAATCAACCTTGCAACACGAAAAGGTAATTATTATCGTATATGTATCGCACAGGGATTAAGTACGGATGTATCGTGAATGTCTGGACGGGTGAATAGCACCACCATTTATTGGAGAATATTTTTGAAAAACTTTTTAAAAACTTTTACGTCCGCCATTTCGTTTACACAGATACCACGCGGTATCGGTGTAAACCAAATAACGTTTTGACGTTTCAAGTGGACCTAAACCAAAGAATTATTGTGTATTATCGGCGATTTCCTTTTCCTTTTCAATATAAATGTTAACAATTGGCGATTTGCCAAGTTTAAAAAGATCACATCAACACTGTACAAATCACAGTGATTTACCAAGTAGAATTACTTCAAATTCGTGGATGGGGAAAAACCAACTTGGGTCCACCATGATCGCAAAACGGGGCAACTGCATATTTCACTAGTGTCTACATTCAAAGCTTTCATTGAGTGCGTTTGAGTCGTTTATGTATTAATTTCTTTGTTTGTTGTCTCCATGACAAGCTTAAGAGTGCTAGGACAACTATTCACCCGCCTGGATCTTAACTTTCCGGCGTAACCAAGTAGGCCCAATGCCCTCACTTATATACGTTCATTCAGTTTTATTTTGTAAATGAATTCGTAGAAAAATATTTGATTTGATGTGATATGACAAGTCGGGCCAGTGGGTGTGGGTGAACCCGCACTTAAGAAGAGCGCCATTTTTGGTAAAAAGTATAATCCACAGAAACTCTAAAACACTGGTGCCGTATTCTGAAAAACCTCCTGTAATTTTCATGGAGCGTGCAATGTAACTGTAATTGGCAGCACGTGGAATGTAAGAGAAGTCTGATTGTTGGCGCTGTAGCATGTTGCGTCCCCTTTTCAAGTGACTCCTACTAAAAGTATGCGAGTCAATTGTTTCTCAGACATTTCGTGTGAGAAGCCGGAGCTTCTTAAGATGTCACCACCGATTATTTGACGGAATAAGGGGTTACTATAAAAAAAAAGTCAATGAAGTGTCACGGCAAGAGAACTATTGGGTGGTGGATTCTGAAGAACGGCCCTGCGATAGGTTCTAGTTCCTCTGCAAAAGAAAGTCTCTGATAATACAGGCCGCACTTTTCTTGTAGAACACTGATGCCGTATCCCGTTCAAATTACCTGACGGGAATTCACAAAAGAAAGAAATTGCCAACTTTACAACATGGAATACGTTCGCTAAACGGAGTGAGGATCAACCTGCCTTGCGTCATGTTTCATAACCATATGGTTCCTGAAATTTTAAACACATTGGCCTTCTTCAGGTTTCGACTTTGCCGCAGCCCAGTATCACATCTGACACAGTGTACAAAGAAAGAAAAAGACATTTCCTTTGAGTTTAGACCTATCCTGGCCTCCAAGGTGCACAGGCATGGGGGCCCTGATAAGGCCGGGCTATCGTCTTTCCCTTTCATTCCTCTAAATATGTCACTCTAGTTAACACTGTTCTCTAGATAAGTCGAACATTCAATTTCGTTTCTCCCAGCACTGTATCAGAAAGTCCTGTGCAGTTCTGACCCATCCTTTTATTCCCAGTAAATCCCTTATTAGGCTTGTAAAACTTAACATCCATGCAAAACGCTCTCATGTGCTTCTTCTGAGCGCCGACCTTCCTCTGACGAGTTTAAGCCATGACACTCGAATGAGCCTTCCGAACAACCATGGATCCCGGTATTATGGGTCCATGCAGCGACAAACAAAACTCATAGAGACAAAACGAAAACGCACTCACACCCAAGCATTCAAGTTCAAAACATGACGAAACAGCATTCAAACTCTCATCCCACAAACTCCCAAAGAAATGTACGGGCCATTTAATGTCATCTTTGCTAAAGGAAATAAAACGAATTATAAAACAGCACGTACCTAGCGGCCCAGCGGCAGAAAACCATGCACCTGCAGGTGTACAGGCAAATGCGGTTCTCCGCTGCGACTGAGAGCTCTTTGTCCTTGCATGAATGTGTTGTACATACGCGTGCAAATTAATTTACTGTATCTGCCCGACCAGCAGTAGATGGACAGTGATTGGCTGGAGTTACCGCCAGATTGGTAATGCTTTTGAAGGCAGCTGTGCCCGGCTGCAAACTTACTGGGTCAAATATCACGCGGCTTTTCTAATCCCGCCAGAAGACGCACTCTAAATAATAAAACAAACAGCTTGACGGGTTTAATGGTTATAATGAGAAATATACACAATTAAACTGTCTAGACATGTGTACATTAAATTGTTAGCCTGCCACCTGAACGGTAAGGTGCGATATATTTTATGTAACTGTCATCTACCACCGCCAAAGAGTATCAATCTGTCAGGTTGGAAAACAGATTGAGAAGACTGTCGGAATTTGCATGAACTACTGGGTGTTCTCGTATCTGCCAGGGTCACGGAAATTGAAAGCTTAGCAGGCAATAATTGGTCTTTATGCAGAGATAGCCAATCAGCAATGCGAACTTCCAGTCGTTTATATAAGGGTGTTCTTTCTATGATCTACTTCTGGTAAGGCCACGTACTTTTGACTCAAGGGGGGGGGGGGGGGGGGAGCTAGATTTGTGTTGCGTTAATAGGAAATAACCACAGCTGAAAACAAGCTGCCTGAAAATAAACAACAAACACGTTGAATACATAAAAGTACTGTATTCAAGGGAATATAGGTCTATTAACCAGTTTGACACCATTTGGAAGTGTTATATCTACTCTCTGTTTACATGGGAAAATAAACTGCTTCTGATTTGTCGATGTCTATTTTAAATTGTTCCCCGCGTAAGTTTTAAATGTTCACTAATGCCCGGTTGCACATGTCCGAGTCTTGTAACCCGGAGTTAAATTCATAAATATATATATATATATATATATATATATATTATACATTATACGCACTATATACGTGAACTAGTTTCCGTAAGCAAAGCCTCACTAACATAAGTTATGGATACACAGCATCCTTTTCACATCATTAATACAGATTAGCTCAGATAAACAGCGTCTTCTTTTTTCATTTAGCAACAGCCTTGAAATATGTTACTTTACTACATCAACCTTGATATTGTTAAATCTGCATTGAACTGTTGGCCTGAAGAATAATTTTCGTACATCAGCTCTTGCATATATAGCAATTTTCATTGACATATAGACTAAATGAAAGCATGCCCCATATACGAGGAAGCAATTTAAGATTAATTTAAGTGAAACTTGACTTGTCCATTCCGCCCAACATCTTTCAACGCCCAGATATCACTGTATGTCAAACTCTAATGATCAAATAGAGAAAGACTGATGAGAAATTTATCTGACATTTAACTATTTTAAGTGCCCGTTTTTAGAAAGTATTTTAACGACTTATTCATTCTAGAAGAAGAAAAAGAAAGAGTAGGAGGAGGAGGAGGAGAAGGAGGAGGAGGAGGAGGAGGACTTATGATTTACTCGGGATCAAACGAAATTTAATATTCAAAATTTCTGGAAAAGCACTAGGCCTAAATGAATGTTTGCCTGAAGCCTCTGCTTGTCAATATGGATCGTGCGAATGGTATATATGCACATGGAGCTGTAAGACACCATGATTCCACTAGCTATACGCTACAAGCTTGTCAAACGAGGTTTCAGTGGAAAAAACATTGTCACTGCTATACCTTCTTACCCATTACTGTGTTGTATTCATGTTAACCCCCCCCCCCCGCCGTCTCTTCAACGTCTTCATGATGAATATTAACCTTCCCAAACATGATCGCTTGGCAAGTCCAAATGTAAACTGCACACGTACACACACACACACACGCACGCACACACACACACACACACACACACACACACATATATATATATATATATATATATATATATATATATATATATATATATATATATATATATATATATAATAAAGGAAATTGGGAAATGTGGCAGTTTAATGTATTAGTCAATGTTATTCAAAGGAAACGTAAGCAGATAATAATGTCCAGAAACAAAATCAAATAGGATTTAACAGGTTTATGCACTGGTGTACTTTGTAATGTTCACATCTTTGCATCTTCTTATATGTTTTGCACACACACAATTTTGTCGTTAGCTGAAAGAACATTTTGAGGTAGTGTTGAGAAATCGAAATTAAATTATTTTATGTGTTCTCATTTCAATGTAAACAAGTGCTGTGCATAAATCACACTCGACAGTCGATCTGACTCAACATATGAAAAAATATTATGACGTCACAAGTGTGTTATATAATACAAATCTGGGTCAGCGATAAACATCAAAAGGTCCAGATTGACCTAACACGGTGACTCCACCATGTTCAAATATTATACTGCTGCATTGGTATGACAGTCCTCGTGCAGCTTTCGAGGTTGACAGTATCTTAAAAACCATTACACCCCCCCCCCCCCAAATAATAATAAATGTCTGATATTCTGCAACATATTGAAGTTTCGATTAAATGCCACACGAAAACATCATAGTAGTCTGCTATGAATACAAATCATTATATCACTTACCGTTAACAAAAAACTGGCTGCCCACTTGTATGAGAACACGTATCTCTTGCAATCAATAGTACTGACAGGAGGCATGTAATGTCTGTGACACCGGCAGACCCGCTCGGGCCCACTCAGTGGGAATGGACGATCAATTACCGTGAAGAAATGAATGGAGCCAATAGTGATGAAAACAGGGACTGGGATGACCGGGGAGAGTCCGACTGTATGAACACTTAACTGCTAACAGACTTCATATTTTTTCAAAAAGAAATTACAATCTTTCACTGGCGGACTGATGTTACAAAATATAGATGTTAATGAAAGCGTTCTTAAAAATACATTCTTTGAAACAAACGTCGAAAGATTGAACATGTATTTGTCTCTTTTTCAAAAAAAAAAAAAAAAAAAAAAAAGTAAAAAAGCAAAAAAAAACATGTGTTGTTAAACTTAACTACATCTAAGTTGCTTTATTCAGTATCATCGATAAACACTGACACAAAGATAATAATAGTTTTGCAGTATTCGTACGCAGAATATAACAGTTGCACAGTCTTCTATAATGAGTGAAATAGGCTTGGCATATAATTAACACTCCTGACAACCTTATATACCAGCACCCAAGCCAAAGCCACGAAGACCGAACTCTGCGTTAATTGCCCCATCCCTTTTCCAATTCCGTTTTGAGGGAATCGGAAACTTTCTTGTCTGTAAAACAGACTTACTTTGCGTTATTGTTGAATGGCGATTGAAGTGCGTGTCGCACTGTCAGATCAATTATGTAAGCAAACACAGTTCGCATCTAGGAAAGATGATTTGCTGCACAGCAAATCAGTGTGTGTGTCTTCAAAGCATATTGGTATGGCTATGTACAACTATTCCATAACACAGGAGTAGAAGTTGGAATGGCATCTCTATCTATTATAGTGTTGAAGATATTCAAGATTGAAAATTTTCGAATACTGCTAATTAGCATAATTTAAATTGCTACAACTTTTGTTTTCGATTCATTACATGTGGAAATGTCAACAACCCCCTAGTAGAAGTTGAAATGACATCTCTATCTATAATAATTTTGAAAATATTCAAGTTTTAAAATTTCAAATGCTGGTAATTAGCATAATTTAAATGGCTGCAACTTTTGCTTTAGATTCATTAGATGCGCAATGGTCAATAATCCCATAGTATAACTTGGAATGACATCTCTATCTAATTTACTTTTGAAGATATTCAAGATTTAAAATTTCAAACGCCCCTGATTTGCATAATTTTAAACATCTTCATTCCTCTGTATAAAACGGTCAAACTCCCTGTATGGAGGTACAATCATGCCAAGTTTGGAGTTTCTACATATAATAGTGTCCAAGAAAAGTGTCGGACAAATTTGCTAGTAAAGAAGAAAGAAAGAAAGAATTCGAGGAAAAACAGAAAAGTGTGTGTTGACACACACACTTTAATTACCCATGCGTCCAAACTGTGACATCAACACCTCGGTCATGGCGTACTATTAACCTCTGTGTCTAATCTAGGAAACGGTTAGACTTACCTATTCATATGTGACAATGTACAATATTATAATTGATGCAACGTTGAAACTAATGGATTTTCAACATATATAAGGCGTTCTGTGTGTGTGTGTGTGTGTGTGTGTGTGTGTGTGTGTGTGTGTGTTTTCACTTTTTAAAATTCTAGCATATGCTGGGATTGATGTTTGTTTATCATTAATAGGACACTTGTCTCAGTCGTCACCTCGTCATGATCATTCAGTAGATTAATTCCGTTAGCTAACATATGGGAAGGTGTTAAACGGAAATGAAACAAGCCAAAGCACGATATTGCGAAAATAAGAAAACAAGAAAACGCTAATGCGAAAGCACGACAATGCGAGTGCGAAAACACGACATAATTTCTGTCGTGTTTTCGCGGTTGTGTTTTCGCATTTTCGCCTTCGTGTTTTCTTGTTTTCGCATTTTCGCCTTCGTGTTTTCTTGTTTTCGCTGTTCTGTTTTCTTATTTTCTTGTTTTCGCCTTCGGATTTTTTAGGAGTGAGAAAAATATTTTAGTTGGCACTTTTGTGCCACCATATAAATGTGAAGTGGTGTGCAGTTAATACTTGGTCTTAATTGTTTCATGTTTTCGTGCATCATGAACAGAACCGTTTCAAAATTATAATTTTTCTGGGACAATATAGTGTAGGGTATAATTTGAGCTACAATATACCCTTTCTCTTTTGAGTTGCGTCGGCAAGATAATGGAGAAAGTCATATTAACACACACTTTTAATTTCTTTAGAGAAAACTTGCTTCTTTTGGCAATTCAGTTTGGATTTATTCCTGGCGACTCAACAGTAACCCAACTATCGACAGGGCTATACTGGAAATAATTTTTACATCCTTTATTCTTCCTTTACTGGAATATTCTAGTATGTTCTGGGAAGGCTGGACACAGGCTGATGCTGAGCGACTGGAAAGCATTCAACTGGAGGCTGCCCGTGTCATTTGTGGTTCTATGCGTACTACACGAAGTTAAAAACTGTATGAGCAAACAGGTCTCTTAACCTTGGCTAAATACAGAGAAACCCGTAAATTAATTCAAATGTATAAAATAACTTACAATTTAGTCTCTGCTTATTTAAGCAGTATAGTCACGCCTGATTAGACTCCTAATCGATATAATACAAGAAAATCTGGAAACTTCCTCATTTTAGCGCCAAAACTGAACTTTTCAAGAAATCTTTTTATCTCAATGCAACCAAACTTTGGAATCTACTGCCTCTCAGCGTCCAAAAGTCGAACACTCTACGTATCTTTAAACACCGTATTACATTTAATGTTCCTGCCCAGTTAAGCAGGAGAATTTATGTTACGTTCAACAAAATATACGCTTCTTTTCTAAATGCGAGATTAAGAATGCGTCGCAGCCAGTTGAACAGACACCTCTACAATATTGGTGCAGTTGATTCTCCTGAATGTTATTGCCAACAAAGGGTTGAAGATGTACACCATTGTTTTTCGTCTGTCCTACTTATGCAATTTTAAGGGATCATTTGCATACTTCAGTAGCTGAGTACGCACCCTTCAGCTGAGAGACTGTTTTATTTGGCGCTTCAATTTGAACTTTTGAAAGTAGCAAAAAATATTTCTGGCTGTCCAAAATTTCATTATCAATACCAAACGTTTTCAGCTCAGTACCGTTACATATTCAACTAAAACACGTGTACTTATTCCTGCCTTTTGCGTTCTAGTAAAGTTAACCACCTTGGTATATTACTGATTACTAAAAATTATTTCATGTATATGTAAGCCTCATCATCTGTCTAGTGCAACTGTGGTGTATTTCTCAAATTCGCTCTGCTTTGTCTTGTTTCGGCTGTTTTGTGTTATTGTCTTTTTGTCCCCGGCCACCGAAGGTGGCATAGGGGAGCATTGGGTTAGTGAGGATATGGGGTCGTGCGTCCGTCCGGGAGCATATCACTAGAACCCTAAGAGATAGAATAATGGAATGTATACCAGAGATGCATCATACCACAGGCATGTGCGCTGTGTATTGTTTTTGACCTTGACCTATTGTCAAGGTCACAGGGCCCAAGTACATATCAATTTTTGTGTATCCTAGTTGGTGCATACTTTCAACAAGTGCAACAACGTTTGCAAAATATTGTGGCGGGGTACATAGAACACAGATCCTTTGGAGCACTGTGCACTTGTTTTCTTTACAAGAGGGGTTAATGTAGGGTCTGGCCCTTCTCCCCAAAGGCATTCGTTCTAATAGTATATGTTTAAACAATATACCCTTTCCTAACTGATCACCTGTTACCTATTTATTTCATTTTGAAGATCTTCAATGTTGCAAATTATGTTCTTTTAATGTTAGTTATGTGGATGTATGTTACATATATTAATATAATCTGTAAAGGATATACGTGGTGTATGCATATATAATTTATGTTTGTGTGTGTTATGCCCAACTATGAATGAAATTCTGATTATACATTTATAACAAAAATGAAATCAAGTGACGAGCGTTGTCCTATTGCTTAATTGTTGTCATCGGTGCTTCCTTTATGCATATGTTATGTTAAAATGCAGAAGTAGATAGCTGTGTTAATAGTGAACACAAAACCCGGTTATGTATACCTAGGTTATCAGAAATATGTTAAAATACAAATGCTCTTGCAGCAAATGAGAAAAAACTCCCAACAACTGTGTAATAACTTGGGCTCTCAACGAAATATAGAAAATCTCTTACACAAAAACAAAAAACAAAAACAAAAACAAAAAAAAAAAAAAAAAAACCAAATCCAACCTGGTGCATGGCCATAGCCCTACTACCAAAATTAGTCCTTTGGTTTGGAATAAACTTTTTTTCTCAAAATTATGCATATTAGAGCTGATTTAATTATAAAATTAAAACTTCCGTATCTTCAAAACTATTCACGATAAAGGTGCCAACCTATTTCAATATACGGGTTGTGTCATGGGCATGCAAACAAAAGTTCAGAAATTTCAATTTATACTCAACTCTTGTAGTTCCCCTTATTAGCCCCCCCCCCCCTCGCCCCATCTCCAAATGCACAAGCAGGTTACTATAATCAACCTGCAACTGGTTTGTATATAAAACAAATGCACTGGCAATGTCAGAACGTGTTTCCTGGGCAACTTACTGTCCATAATACAAGTAACTGTCTGCTCATTGGATGGCTGACTGTCCATAATACAAGTGACTGTCTGCTCATTGGATGGCTGACTGTCCATAATACAAGTGACTGTCTGCTAATTGGATGGCTGACTGTCCATAGTACAAGTGACTGTCTGCTCATTGAATGCCATAGGTCTTACAGCAAGAAAAAAAAGTTACAACAACACTGTAGTGACGTGGTCTCCTAGGCCCAAATAACTGAATGGCTACATCACAATGCTGCAACCTCCACGGATACTGGAAATAAGAAGTACTGTGCCTAGAGCTATCTGAGGCAGCCCAGGATCCCAACAGACCACTGGATCTCTGCCCGTTAGATGATATGCCCAAGCACAAATAGCAGAAGATGTATGCGTTGAGATGGTTTTGACCGATTGAAGCTAAAGAGGCTCCTGGTCAAATGACTGTTTTGACAACATCTGGAAGGTAGAACAATTAGTGTGTGGGTCAGCGTCATCCCAGCGATTTGCTCCAGCTTATGATGGGAAACGGTTTTTCCTTTTTAAAAATGACATTTATATCTACATGTGCATACCCAACTATACTACATGAAAGGCTGACGGTCTCTGGAGTGGGCACATCCCTACAGTGGACAGTTTATCCCAGTCCCAAGAGTGCCCACGACAGAGGCGTTTAACTGTATAATCCGTGAAAATGGGTATATATCTGAGTGTATCTTTTGGTTGATATTTAAGTGTCAAAATTTGAAATGTCTCTAATCCGCATGATATTTAATGCTACAAGTTTATATCTTTAATTTTAGGTTTGTGCTATTGGTACATTCAACTGAACGTGAAAAATGCTAGGTTTGAATATAGGGGGTAAGTCAAATTGTTCTTATCTGAACCTGTACTATACAAATTTAGTAATTGCGGTTTGTGGGACAGGTATTCTTCTTACATAATGAAGCTCTGCATTAATAAGCAAAACTTCACGTATTTAGCTAATTCAATATTTCCCACGTTCATAGTTATTCATTATTATGTGGGTTGTCTTTGCTGAATATTTAGCTTAGATAAGGCGCCGCTACTTAGAGAGACATGTGCGGGTAAAAGGCTCCAAAAACATGTAAAGTAGTTACCCGCTGAAGACCCTTTAATTTATTTGGGCTAATACAGCCTATGTCAAAATTTTTACAGAGGAACGTGTGCAATATGGACAATAGTACTTCTATATGTATATAGGTTAGACAGGGACAGGTTAGCTTATGGAGAGTAAAGAGTTCGGACTGCGGAATACGGTAATGACTACCAGGAAGTGGTTTTGGACAAAAAGACACAAATAAAATATACGAATCAGGCATGTTTCCGAACTTCTAAAATTGTTTTGAAGATATTAAAGTTTTAAAATTTCAAATGCTGCTAATTAGCAGAATTTTAATGGCGACAACTTTTGCTTTAGATCCATTAGATTCGACTGAAGCGGAAGTAATAGCCTGACCATATAGACATATGCAGGATGCATGCTGCCTGGGCATTACCGCAGCACACGCTGACGGCATACCCAGCAGCTCGGGTGTTCCTTCCTTCTCATCATTGTCAACCCACCTAATGAGTGTTGACCCATATGTAGGAGCATTGCACACATATTGTTATAGTCTCATTGGATAAACGAATGAACTTATGTGTATGTTTAAAAACTGAACTAAAAAACTGTTCAAATCTTACTGAATTCCCTGACAACAACTTAGTTTATAGTGGGTGTAAATCTGTTAGACAGAACAACCTTGACAAATGATGACCTCTACCGGTACTCAAAGACACTAACACGTGTAATAGGGTTCTACAGACAGATATTTTATTCAATGTTTGGACAGGAAGTTTTAACGTGTGGATATATATATATATATATATATATATATATATATATATATATATATATATATATATATATATATATATATATATATATATATATATATATAGGTTATCACATGATTGTTGTAGCCGAATCAACCCCTGTATCAGCCCCCGAGCATCCGTATCGTCACGAGACCGAAGGCGAGGGGCTGATACAGGGGTGATACAGCTACAACCAAGTGATAACCTTTATATTTCCATTCGGTGTAAATAGGCCTCGGCTATGGAATGCAGATCCTCAGTCCCAGGGTAGCCAGCCTCACCCAGATATGGTCCAGCACTTCTAAATTTGGACAAAAGAGAGCCAGGCCCACAATCCTATCACCCCTGGTTCGTGGGCATTCTGTTCCTGCACGGCCAATCAGAAAACAGTATTCTCGCAGACCGTCTAATTATAAATTCATAAACATCAACCTTGTGGCAATCGTCAGGTTGATATTTATGAAATCATAATTAAAGGGTGTGTGAGAATCCTGCTCTCTGAATCACTAGTAACCAGTTTGAGGGTGATATTTACGAATTAATAGTTTGAAACTTGTGGCTGCTCACATCTAATTGGTTATACAAGCCCCCATCTGCTGATTTTAGCGTCATTTTGAGGCAACTTGCTTTGAAATACCGAAGCTCATGCTCCCATACCAACCCAATAAACAATAATAATAACCAGGGCTGTTTTTACACCGAGTGGTAATATGTATGTATATATGTATGAATGTATGTATGTATGTATATATATATATATATATATATATATATATATATATATATATATATATATATATATATATATATATATATATATATATATATATATATATATATATATATATATATATATATTGTCTTATTATTCAGGAGTAAAAACACTTTTGGAAGAATGTAATATTATTGCATTCTTCTGAAAGTTCTTTCCTCCCGAATAATAAGACACTGCTATGGCTGTCGCTTGCGACGCGTATGATAAGCTTTGGATAAACACCAGGGGCTCACAAGGGAGTAATGATGAGCAAGAGCTTCTTTCTTTCCTTGGCAAATTTAGTGCAGTAAAGACAAAAGCGTTTAAAATCCTCAGTTGGGTGGCAGCAGGCACAATTGGGTTGCTTTATTATATTAATTTCTTTTTTGAGATCGGAATTGAGTCTAGAGAAACCTAATTGTAACAGTGTGTATAACAAATGACAGCAAATCGCTGACCATGGAGCCCGGAAAGGGGGTGGGGGCGAGGGCACATACTCAATATCACGGTCCGTGTGTGCCTCGGACATTTTTATACAATACCTTATCTTAATCCTACACAACATGTAAAAAGGTACCCTTTCTTAATCCTACATGGAAGCACCCCCCCCCCCCCCGGTCATGGGAATATAAATCCAGAGCAATGTGGGCAGAAAGCAGAGTGACCTTGAGTTTCGACTTAATGATCTGAATGGAAAGGGAGTTAAGGACATCAGTGGGGAGATTCTTTCAGAGTTTGGTGGTATTAGGAAAACATGAAGTTTCAAATCATTGTGTTCGGCATTTGATCAGGCGCAGGTTGCTGTTAGGCCTATGACGGAGCGTTCGACCAGCAATGACGGGGGCACGAGGTATAAGGATGGATAAACTGGAAGGGGTTAAAGTTGAAATACATATTATAGAAAATGATTCATTTGAAGCATTAGCGTCTACTGGCTTGTGTTGGTCAACCAAGTGCCATGCTATGCTCGATCGTATTCACAACAACTTTTAAGTAAACTGTGATTGTGTCAGTTTCAAAACTGGAATCACTGTATACCGACATTATTATCGGATGACATAATGCTTTTTTGTTTTTTTGTTTTTCTTTTTTGTTTTGTTTGGTATATAACGGCCTAAGCAAATCAGATTGTGTGCCCCAAGTCACATGAAACTACACGAAATTCAATACCTGCAGTAAAAGGTAGTGCAGAAAGGCAAGAGTCTAAAACAGAACGACTGAGACTGAGAACTGTCTGCCATGATATAGACATATTTAATGTGCAAAATTAGATTTGTCACGGAAAAGGTTACAAATGCTAATAAATACGAGGCCTATTACTTGACTTAATTTTGTGGCAGTAGGAACACCCCAAGGGAGAATATTGTAACTCCCTTGTGACATTAGAAATCTCTTAGATCAAATATGATTGATAGATCAGCTGAGTTTATCTGATGGCTCAATGGCGTGCATCTTACATCCATGAATCCATCCAACCTTCCACACAAAATTTACATTATGGACTTCTAAAAATGAATTGATTTGGTCCTGTCAAACCTGATGGTGATATGTCTTATATGGATCTATACCTTAATTGTTTAAAAAAAAACCAACAAATTTCTATGACCTGTTTTTTTTTTTATTCATGCTTTTTATATTTTCATTTTGGGAAAAAGTCTTAAAATTCTCCATCCTCTAAAAACGCTCTCACTTAGCAATCGCAAGTTAGGGCTCCTCGATACCCTAGACATGGACTTGTTCAGTAAATGGTGCCTCATCTTCTTGTATGTGTGTCCTTGTCAATGTTGCATCAATGTGATGTCCGGTGGCCCGTTTTTACCTTTTGTACAGTATTTGTATTGTTCTTTTATTCATTTATTTATTTGTTGTTTTTTCCGAGAGAGATTTATACAGACAAAGCCTATATAAGGGCTTTATATAGACAGAGCCTGTGTGCCATTTTTTAAAATAAATACGTTACGAAAAACAAGTGGTGCCTCAGTCTTTGTCTTATCATTAACAACAGAATACCGTGTGGAGGTCATACAGGTACTTTAGGTTGTAGTAGACGCTACCAAAATATTGATGATGTATGTTAATATATGCTGTTATG
Source organism: Hermodice carunculata (assembly GCA_964020975.1). Classification (NCBI taxonomy): domain Eukaryota; kingdom Metazoa; phylum Annelida; class Polychaeta; order Eunicida; family Amphinomidae; genus Hermodice; species Hermodice carunculata. The sequence goes on along the minus strand of OZ026614.1, from coordinate 3,905,526 downwards.
TCTCATGTTTGATCAGGCGCACATGTTTATGAATAGCTATAGGCAGAACTAAATTTACAAAGGAGCCGCGTGATGAACGGCTGTTGGTGTTGTGGCTATGAGGTGATAATGGCAATGTAAATATGTTGGTGAAAATAATTCATATCACCTGTAGATTATTCTAGGATCGTGGAGAACGATAAATACACACACACACAGACACACACACACACACACACGTACGTACGTACGTACATACATACATACATACATACATACATACATACATACATACATAGATACATACAGACAGACAGACAGACAGACAGACAGACAGACATGTTGGCTCAATATAGCGTCTGGCGGGACGTGTCAGCACCCAAGCCAAGCCCAGTGTCTCTGAGACTGCTGCTACATACATACATACATACATACATACATACATACATACATACATACATACATACATGTTGGCTCAATATAGCGTCAGGTGGGACGTGACAGCAAGCCAAGCCAAGACCAGTGTCTCTGAGACTGCTGCTGCTCCGTGGAGAGCTAGCCAGCTGTAGAGATGTGTTTGCTTATTGGACTTTACCTGTATTATCTGGACCATGGGACTGTTAACTTCCAGGGTGTTGTGTTCTCAATTCTTTTGTTATACAAGTATATCTTGTCGATTGGAGATTCTGCTGTATTATATCAGGTCTTTGATCATATATATGTACGAGACACCTTCCTGTTCATGTTCATTTTATTACAAGTTTACAGTCATCTCAACTTTTTGTGTTCATTGCCTTAAATTAGCCAGGTCCCAACTAAATGTTTTACCAAGGTATTGCTGCTGTCATTTCAATAATTTAAAGATACTACAAGTTCCGTAATGATCAAAGCATGTACATGTTAGCATGGCCTGGTTTATGGATATTTGTGTAAATTCATTTTTGTGTTGTTTCATCTAAAAAATTGTTTACAAGTATTCCTGTAGGTGGCGTAGTGTATACTAGACGACGAAAGTAAGAATTCAACGAAAAACTGTGTCAAAGAATAAAATTATCCGACGATGAAATGATTGAATTACTGGCATTAGTGCTGCGTACAACAAATTTATAACTAAAAATTCATTATATCAATGAATACATGGTACAGCTCCAGCGTTTTCTATTTTGTCAAGAGAGTCTACATTTTTACGGCGAAAAGAGGGCGGGGGGGGGGGGGGGGAGAGTATCAATATATAGGCCTCCAGCATTGCACCTTCTTTGCTTATGATTTAAGTGTGTTGATAGCACGTGTGCAACGATAGATGAGGATAAGATTGATGAACATAAATGTATGTGGCTCTTTGCGCCATATGAGTCCGCATACAATTTGTTCCCGTTACTGAAATTACCGTAAATGGCCCAGCGTTGTAAATGTCGTCTGCTTCTGTCATCAGGGTGACAAGTTCTGTCTTCTTGTAAAAAAGCCTGACAACGCTATTCAAGATGATTGTTGAATTTAAAAAATCATTTCAGAATTCTAATAAACACGTGAAAGAAGTTTTTAAATGATGAAATTATAAACAAATCTAGGAGTAGTAAATTAAAATTTTCAGTTAACTTATTCACGTATAATGAAAAAAATAAAAAGGACGAGTTGATAGTTCATCTGCTGTATGGACCTATATGTAATACAATTTGCCTTGATAGGTTATAGAATGTCGATGGTCAAGTCTATCACGGAACCAGACAAAATTTGAGGTGCCGAGTGACGAGTCACGCATCAGGTAATCTATGTATAAAATAAATAGTCCTCGTTTGTTTCCTTTGTTACTCTCTTAAAATTATAAACTTTCAAAATTAAAATTTGGACAATCGTAATTTTTATCTATAAATTTCCGTCGGTATGGTTCTTGTGAAAATGTCAATGAATAAATCATGAGGGTTCAATGTTCATGAAACAAAAGGGCGCTGCCTGTCACGGGACTCTCTCTTGTCATATCGATGTGCTTCCGGTAGGTCCAACATTATTCCCTCGCGATTCAATATGGCGTCAACGAACAGGTCATATTTGTCCTCGTGGTAAAACCCAATATTATTTACTCCGCACGACCCACGTCGCGAGGAAAAAGCCACTTATAGGTTTATATTTACATTTTGATTGACACCCCCTGCTATACCAAAGGATTGGAATTTTGAAAACATTCCGCACGTTACAATTTTTTTGTGTCGGAGAATCATTAAAAAAATGTTGGGAATCATAAAGTTTTAATTTTTTCCTAACTTGTGGTTACCCAAACAGGACTGTAGGCTTACAAAAAGCAAAAAAGCATAAGCATAGAGACCGGTTATGCAAATGACAATAAATAAAACAAAGATGCATGCAAAAATACGGTTGTGCTACCTTATGTTAAAGTCGCAAGTGAAACAAAGAGTAGAGCACAATGTTCAACTTGTATTAAAACCAATAGTTGCTTTCAAATATCTGGCTGTGTCACCAAAGAATCCACTTGAGGCATGTTACAGATGCGCGTTTTGATTGACTGTAAGTATATTTATCATGACGGACATATGGCATGTTTCTAGAGGTAACTTCCCCATTAGACCACATGAAGAGATTCCAACATAAAAAATGCGGTTTCAGGGACATTTAAGTGAGAAACTCAAGGACAGAGAATATTTAACAAGAAATATACAGGAAAATGCTTCATTCCAACCCGGGACAAACACAGTAAATTAGTCAAAATCCCTTCTATTTTCATGGATTGTCCATAATGACAAGGGACAGCTGGCATCTCTGCGACTGTTGAAGCCACCCGGAGGATAAACAAATCCAGACTCGTTCCTGGGTCAAAGTATCAAGTGACAAAGGAAATAGGCGTGTTGCGATCACATAAATTAGTGAACCAGATATACGCCCATATTGGTCATATCCATGGTCATTACAATGCAAGACTCGGGACTTCACATTCAAATTCTTTTATTTGATCAAAAGACGAAATAAAACAAAATATGACATATAGACAAGTACTGGCCAGGACACTCTTATTAAGGCTATCCATAGCGCTAGAATGACAGCAACTTTGAAATACAATATATGATGTGATATACAATATCATTATATGATCTATACAAGATTGCAACGGGCGTCAAAAATCATTACGAAGTTTAGATGAATATTATACATTACTACTCTGGTGTAAAACGTTTTTGTTTGGAGTTATACGATACACTGTTGAAGTTACTGAGCATTGCAGACATGACGCTTAATAAATGTGCAGATAACAGCATATTCATTTATAAAATATTGTTTGGCATAATCAGTAAAGCCTGTTTTACTTTGAGTATGGACTTTGTTCAACACTGTATCTGGAGTATTGTTTGGAGTTTCTTTTATTTTATGTTTGAAACAGTTGCTAATAGTAGCTAAATGTGTCTTTTTCTCTGTACATTTGTAATCTGTTTCTTGTGTTGTAACAATGAATGTCCGAAGAGGATCTGATCTAGACATGACTGAAGTATTCTGGCAATTTATTGTTTACAAAGTTAAAATAAAATTTTGGTCGCTGCAGCAGAAAAATGCCAATTAATTTCATGAGTTATAAAAATTTTTAAAATAGGATTTGTATGTGGATTAAATTTGCTGTGATTTTTTTAACTCGAATAGCCCCCTTTTTAAAGTTGAGCTATTCTAGTGCTTTTATAGCCCCACAATGATATGCCATAGTTTAAATCTTGGAGCACAAGCCAGCTATAACGTATTTGGAGAATAAACGTAGGGAGAAACGCCTTAATTTTGTTCATGACACTTATCGTTTGTGATAACCTGGAAGCAGTTTTGTATGCGATTGTTCCAGCTTAAATATTTACCAATCGTGATACCCAAGAAATACTTTTTTTTCATACAGTCAATGACTGTTATCATTTTTATTTTGGGAATAGTGACTCTCTTGTGTGGATAATGAAAGATCACGCATTTCATTCTTGTACCCCGTCCCAAGGTAGGTTTTTTTTAATGACAGTAAACATGGTACATTATGGTAAATCCTTTACTGATTTATTTGGCTATATGTATGTTTCATTCTTTGCTTCTTCTGAAATACACTTACTCATGTGCCTCTTTGACTATTCATTACTTTTGTATGCTGTCTTAATGATTGTAACTTTCAAAGTGGAACAGTAGTGATAGTTTGTACTTTTGTTTTGGTGGGGGGTCATTAATGGTCATTTTAGGTGTTCATTTGACATTTAAAAAAAAAAACACATTTTTTTTCTCAAACAGGTATTCAGTTAGAGCTATTTCATATTCCCATATTCTGATGTGTGATGTCACCTAGGCTACCCTCCATATATAATACACAAACCTTGAGGTGGAACTCTTTTGCAAAATACACTATGCCTTTTTTATGGTGGAACGCCATGGAAAAATATTGAATTTTAAAGGGTGGAACTCCTTGGTTTTGTTTTATTTATTTATTAATTTGATTAATTAATTAATTAATTAATTAATTAATTAATTAATTAATTAATTAATTAATTAATTAATTAATTAATTATTCATTCATTCATTCATGGGGGTGGGGGGGTGGAACTCCTCTGCATAATACACTATGTCTTTTTTTATGTTGGTACTCCTTGGAAAAATATGAAACTTTTAAGGCTGGTACTCCTTGGTTTTGTTTTTTTATTTATTAATAGTAATGAAAAAGAGTACACTCTTGCAAAATGATGACAATGATGAAAATGCTGAATCCCATCCCTAAAACGACAAGAGACAAATGTTGAAGTAGTATACAATTTTCACGCTTTCATCTTTCCTATCTTTCACATTAAGGAGGACCCGCAGTACCTTCCACTCCCGCGCTGTGGCGGTTTGCGTTCAAAGTGCCATATATTTATCATCTGGGACGGACTGTAGTCTAAATACTTTCCTTTCTATCTGCTTTTTTGTGTTGTTAGCTTGACACTTTGCATGCGTAATTTTTTTTAACTGCAGGCACGGAGTTCTGTTTTCTGTGGATACCCATTTGTTGCTTCGGCAGCTGCCGTTCTGTAGTCTCCAGCGTGATCTCAAGTTCCAAAATCCTTCGTATATACGTTCATTTTCCTTGCCCATGTCTTCAATAATGTTCTGTTTTTGTTTATAATCTTTCAGTAAGTACGTGTTAAGATGCAATAGCTGTGATCATCTGATGATGTATATTGCGTAGTTCCATTTGTTGTGGTTTCCCTCTCATCGGCAGCCATAATGTCATTAGCGTAATATACTTCTCGGCGACGTTGTTTTGTTTATTGTACAGTGCATCTCTACACCTCTGGTTTTCTATGTCGCCAGTAAAGAAGTTCCAAGTTGAAGTCTTCTTCGTGACTTTGGTACTTCAATTGTCCGAAAGGAAAGATATTGGGTACTTTATTGTCATATGTCTTTCTGCCGCCAGGAAAATGTAAACTGCAAACCCGGTGGCCGATCGTGCGGAAAAACTTACTAAACTTGCCAGAGCTTCCTGCACGCGAAATATTTCTAATCCATGTTTCCATAAGCTCTCTATCTTTAGAAAAGGTATAAAATTTACATTCTTTGTCTCTAGCAGAATTTTTGTAGCAACCTGGCACACAAGAAGTGAACCTTTCCATAACGATCTGTGTTTTATCAATGGCGTAACGCTATATGGGTTCAGTACCAATACTACAAATAAGCCCACAATTCCATTTTGCAAGATGGCGCTAATTTATTCAAAATGGCCTCCGCGCATAGGACCTATTGGGCTAAAATTGTAGATATTGTAACACTGTACATTTTTATAATTTACATATGACCTGTGAAGGTCAAACGTCAATGTCATTTGCGACCTTGAACTTTCAACTAGTCTTAAGTGTAATGGAATATGAGTTACCAAAGGACAAAAGTTGTAGCATGTAACATTTACAACTTTTGTAGGCACACATGCAGATTCGCTTTGAAGCAAATATTCTTTCTAGTTTTTTTTTCTTTAAGTGAAAACTTTACTCTATGTGGGTGATAGACATTGACACCTGCGATAGGAGGTATTCATATTTAACTCGTATCTTGTTTAAAGCTGATTGAATGACTTTTCATGAGCTTGTTGCATTTTCTCGAGTTGTTACTTTTGAGGTAGAAGGTCAATTGGCACTGGTAAATACACGAATCTGCCCTCCGTCCTGTCGACTTCCACGCCGCAGCCAATATGGCAGCCACAAATCCTCGTTAATATGAATCCTCATGTGGTGTGCCAGGGTTGGCTACCAGATGGCTCTTGGATGCGTACGCGTATCGGGGTTTTGGAGTGGCCTGGTTTATTGCATAGATCTAGAACCTATAGGGACGATTCAGTACATGGATAAACCACATTTTACGCTACAGCAGGAAGTCAAAGTACAATTAACAGCTCCCCATGGTAAAGAAAAAATATTAAGTCATGTCAAGTCTCAGAACAGCTTGGGAAGCTTATGATGTACAGTTATGAAGACCATCAGCAGAGGTTTTACCGGGCCACCCCAGGAGCCCAATGGACCAAACCCCCTTTTTTTACTTTGTGTGTTTTTAAAAGATAATATGAGTTTACATTAAGCTCCAGTACATATTGAGTAAGCATGGCTAATTAGTGATAATATTGATAAAGTAGACAGTAAACTTGGGAATGCGATTAACTTGTACTGTAATAGGTCAGCTCCATTCGTGTCCTCCGTGCATAAACCAGCTTATCTAAATCGGTCACCCCGTTTGTTTATCTTAATTGGTCACTCCGTGGCTTATCTTAATTGGTCATCCCGTGGCTTATCTTGATTGGTCACCCCGTTACTTATCTCAACTGGTCACCCCGTGGTTTATCTTAATCGGTCACCACGTGGCATCTTCTACTAGAGTATCTTAGTCGACATAAATTTATCGTATTTTTCACTTGGTTATTCCTTGTGCAGTGACCTTCTGTTGTTAGAGAAGTGATACAAAGACGTTGTTGCGGGAACCACTGTGTCCAGTAAAAAGTACTACATGTATTAACTGTGAAAGAGACTGGTAATACATTCAACTTACTTCCATTCCTGTCTCTGTGTTGAAATCAAGCATTTAGAATTTTACAGTGCTTTGAATGATGAAAAGTTAACAATGCATTTTGCCATTTTGTCAGTCTCTGTGTGTAAAGTGTGATGGTCTGGGGTTGAAAATGGGACCATGTCTGGAGCCTGATCATACCTGACAATAAAAGGCTTTATCCGCCATGTTTTGTATTTCGCGTAAAGGCATTTGGTTAAAATGTAGAAATCAAAATAGGGTAGTTATTGCAGCACTTCGCAGTTTCTTCAAATTTTTCAAACTAATTTCACGTATTGAGGCACAATTATATATATATATATATATATATATATATATATATATATATATATATATATATATATATATATATGTGTGTGTGTGTGTGTGTATGTGTGTATATATATATATATATATATATACATACATACATGTATGTATGTATGTATGTATGTATGTATGTATGTATGTATGTATGTATGTATTCAACTGTGCGTGTATGTGTGTGTGGTGATAAATGATAAAGAATTATTGGTTTACCGTATCTTGCACAACTACCTGGGTGTTAAATAGGGATGTATCAAAAGTATTTGTCGTATCACCAGTCTAAACATTAGCGTGTCAAAAGCTACATCTTGAGCATAGAATTATGTCTGTTATTTTTAATGAAACTAGCCATGTTCACATACTTTTCGCGGAATTTACATAGCTATGGCTCCTTTGACTTACAAATAAAAATAACAGATGATTTATATATATATATACATATATTTATATGATATATATATATATATATATATATATATATATATATATATATATATATATATATATATATATATATATATATATATATATATATATATATATATATATATAACAGTTCTAGTATATGTGTTTCAATTGTTTTTGTCAGTCATGGTGCCGGTTTTTAATTGTTAATTGTAAATTAATGTCAGATACTTACGTAATTGTTTTTCATAGATTCTTTCAACACACATATGTAGAACTGGTTCTGGGGACCGATTGGCGTGACCTACCTGGGCAACAAGAGCTAAGCGTCACTAGGTTATCAATCATGCTTACGATCGTCACAGCTCGCCCTGGAAAGTTTGAAATACATTCCAGTATTCTTGGTTTTACTTTATGTGAAAAAGCAGTTCAAATTGTCGGGTTTTAAAGCTTAGGGGAATTTCGGGTTTGGGTAGATTTGTTTGAGTGGATAGTGGGATGGGGTGACACTACATATGATGAGTGGAGGGTGGGATGTAGCGACCCTACATATGATGAGTGGAGGGTGGGATGCAGCAACCCTACATATGATGAGCGGAGGATGGGATGGGGTGACACTACATATGATGAGTGGAGGGTGGGATGCGGCGACCCTACATATGATGAGTGGAGGATGGGATGGGGAGACACTGCATGGGATGAGTGGAAGATGGGATGGGGTGATACTACAGGTGATGAGTGGAGGGTGGGATGGGGTGACACTACATATGAGACTGGGGGGTGGGTGGGGTGACACTACATATGATGAGTGGAGTGGAATGGGGTCACACTACATAATGTGAGTGGAGAGTGGGATGGGGTGACACTACATATGATGAGTGGACGGTGGGATGGGATGACACTACATATGAGACTGGGGGTGGGGTGGGGTGACACTACACATGATGAGTGGAGTGGAATGGGGTGACACTACATAATGTGAGTGGAGAGTGGGATGGGGTGACACTACATGTGATGAGTGGAGGGTGGGTTGGGTGACACTGCATATGTTTAGTGGAGGGTGGGATGGTATGATTTGGATAAATGAGCATTATGCTGAAGTAAAAAGGAAGTATTATATGCCCTGTTTATATATCTAACTCCGAGGTCTCTGCACAGCTTTACATATCGGCTACTACAAAGGACGACTGTTTAGAATTACATTACATGGGGATTAAAAGATTATAGCCCCACCTGGGTCTTAAAACAGATAGGTACCTGTAGGTAACTCCAAAAGCTGAAGCAATCTCAAGTTGTACACTATGGAGCCAAAAATCAGTATAATCTATGGTCAGGTTCAAAGTGTAACACAGGTGCCCATCTCAAGTCTTTTTGACTATATCGCTGACACTGTTCCAGACAGGAATGCTGTCACATTTGAAGGATCATCAATCATGTTTTCTGAGTTAAGTTGTTTGGCAACTAAGATTAGCAAACGACTTTCAAGTGAACTTAACATGTTCGGAAAAGGAATGACTGCACAAAATATGTGATCATTGCCCTTTATATGGCATCAGGGGACAAACGGATCATAACATTGCTGGCCATATTGAAATTGCAAGTAGCATATCTACCCCTCGATTCCATATTACCCATACCACCGCACGCGACACATAGTGACTGAAAGTAAGCAATTTGCATTATCACAACAGACGAGATCTTTGATCACGCTAAAAGATTTCATGAAGCAACTTGGTGGTAACTTATGAAAAGCTGTTGATATCAACCGAAGATCCAGTATGTGATGGTATTGGTAACTCTGGAAAAGGCACAGCAGCAAGGGGCTCCCAAAGGGACCTGCTTGTTTATGTACTTTACACTTCTGGAAGTACTGCCACCCCGAAAGGTTGTCATTTGAGGACTAGCAATGTCCTTAGTATATTGTCGTGACAGTGGGCTTGTTTTCCTTTTCAGAAAACGAAGTGGAATGTCACAAAGCATCAATCCAGCTTGCAGATTCATTGACCGAGATTTTTTCTTGCCCTCGCAAGGACATACCTGTAGTAGTTGCATCAAGGAAAGTAACCCACAATGACCTGTAACTCGTGCAACTGATGAGGTACCACGACTCTAGAGTTGTGGTTGTCAAACACTAGCTCGTGGTTTGCATTTTTCATGTGATTCTTTTATATATATATATCCATGGTTTTTAGGATATTTAAATTGTAAATGCATCTTTGTAAACCCTGTAGTATTATGGTTCAGTATACATGGGTTAATAATGTATTGAGGGTAGGGTTCTTCAGATTTATCCTTTTTTTGGCGGGCTTAGGTACTACTATCCTTTAATATAATAATGTTTCGCGATTCATTCACGCTGCCATATATATGTACTGATCGCAAGCGATGCGCGGGTCTCATTCCCTGGTTTCAAGGGGCCAAATACTTGATTGTTACGAAGTTGGCCGAGTTAGGGGCTTGTCCCCACGTTGCCTGTATATAATGTAACAAACAAGCGTCGACAGAACTAATGTAAGTAGAAACCTACGTTCATCGATTGCTATTTTGTTGGTATTCGTTTTAAAATATGTCAAATTCCAGTAATTTCGTTATATTTGTAGGCATTGTTCATGTGTTGCTTATAGGTATTAACATGATTGAGGTTCTGCGCTTTACTGGAGTTGGATAAGCTTTGTAAGTATGCATTTAGTTTAAATGTAGGTTAAAAGCTATAAAACATGTAAAGAGTGTTTTAAAATCAAGGTATAACAAGGTCTAAACAATAGCGTATACAGGTTACGTTTTGTGAAGTGAATTGAGTTCAGAGAAGTATTTGATATAGGTTATTAAGGGTTGATATTAAAGTTATACATGTAGTACATGTATATATATATATACATATATATATATATACATATATATATATATACACACACACACACACACACATATATATATATATATATATATATATATATATATATATATATATATATATATATATATATATATATATATATATATATATATATGTAAAGATTCATAGTACACGAATTTAAGTTATTTGAGGCACATGTTTTATTGCATGAATTGGCCCAAAGAAAGGGCAGCAAGTATCCTTTCTTTTATTATCACGTTTCCACGTCGTTAAGTCATTGCGTGCATCCAAAAAGTTATCAATGATTCAGAGTATAGTTTCATGCTGAAAAGTGAGTTTTTTCTTAGTTATCCTGTAAATCTATGTTTAAGGATATTCTTTATTTGTGCGACTTGAATATGAAAGTTCGGCAGTTTTGAGTCAATATTTTTTCCCATGGTTTAAATATACATCATTCTTTCTTTGTCTCCCTTAGTTACATATATCGACAGCAGGTGTCGCTTTTGTGTTTCAGCGAACTTTTTACTCTGACAGTGAAATTGATTTGAAGTTATTCTAAAAGTTGACAATATAGTTATTAGTAATTTGAAATTCTATTTAATCATGAATTATATACCGCCGACATAGATTATTGAAATGATTGTTAAATGTGATATGCAATATTGTTAAAACTTGAGATACTGGTTAATAGAATATTGTACATGGAGTTATGAAGGGAACAAGCATTGAAAGTAGTTATATGATAAATGGCATATAAGTTAAAAGTTATTTCGAATGATTAGTAAAAGTGATTATATGTTGATTATATGTATATTGTTTCAGTATGTTACTATGATGTCGCTGTGATGTCTAAGTGTCAATAAAGGCCCATGGAGATTAAACGGCTCGTGTCGAGTCCTACCTTCAGTCAAAGTGACAGTGGTTGTTCCGTCATTGTTGCATGCCATCTTCCATATTTTGAAATCATCCGATTCTCATCTTCCAGAAATTCGAGTGATTGTTTGCAATGGCGAAACGCTGTCACCAGAATTAGCGCACGAATTCTTAGGGGTGTTTAATAAAAATACTTTGCTGGTAATTTTTTACGGAATCACCGAAAAAACAGGGGATGCAACATATGAGACTTTTGCTAGTCACGATGACGTAGATTCATGTATGAATGAGGCAATATTATCCACAGGACACCAAATATGGAACTGCTCTGTATATATTCTAGATGACACAGGAAACCTTGTTTCCTCTTGGGAATGTGAGAAAAAAATATATCAGTGAACACAACGCAACTGAATGCTACATGGGTCAAGGGCAGAATGATGTCTTATTGACAAATAAATATTCAAAGGATCCAGATCATTCCAAATGTACAAAATGGGAGACCTAGGCAAGATGGCGCATGGTCGGCTCATTCACCTTGGGAGGAGGGATAAATCTCTAATCAAGGTTCGAGGTTATCGATTAAATTCTTTAGAGGTCGAGAATACATTGAAGGGAATAGAGGGGATGGACAGAAGGGCTATATTAGGATATCAAATGCCTAACGATTCCACCATTCTTTTGTTGTTTTACAGAGTAACTACTTGGTAAAACAACATCCCCGAAGATCATATTTTCAGACAAACCAGGGAATTTCTGTCTCCATACATGACACCACACATTATAAAGTTGGAGAAGATACCGTTACAGAGACAAACAGTGAAGCTAGACAGACAAGATATAAAAGCTCTTTTTGCAAAACAACTACAAACGACAGAACGGGAGGACGATTTACGACAAGTATCAATCCCACAAAAAGTAATATTACTGATTTCTGAAGAGCTGGGTATTCCAAACTCTGAACTTTCTTTGGAGAGTCATTTCGCTTCAGGAGGTGGAAAGCCAATTAGCGCCATTTCTGTGATTGTTAAAATAAAAGAGAAAGGAATGCATCTGTCTGTCAATGACTCTTTTTTGGCAAAAAGCATAAAAAATATTGGGGACGTGATAATGGAAAATTATAGTGCTCCCATGAGAGAGCCCAGAATATTAGTTGACAAGTACCGTATCAGGCCAGTTTAAAAAATTGCTGATCAACAGGAGGCCATGACTGTTCTCGTGTAGGGTTTCTCTAAAAAGAATCATTTAGATGTTCTTGCAGGAACGTCAGAAGCAGCACTGTATCCGTTACTGGAGAGTATATGGCCGCCTATCTTGAAGGACAACCTATCTGTTGTAGTCCAAGATTTATCAAGGAAGATTGTCGCTGTGACAATATTGTTGGATGCACGCACTTAACTACAACCAGAATTTGAAATGGAAGCCATTGGGGAAATAAATGATGCTGTAGAAAAACCCGTGAGATGTTATTTGTTGGAAAATGATGGGGAATGGATCAATTCACTCTTAAATGCAGTAGACACCAGTGTCCCTGAGGGTGAGAGCGTACAGATTCCACAACTAATGGAGGATGAGGTGTTTCAGGTAGCCAGGCAGGCTGGGTTCTATGGCATTGTGACGGTCAACTCACACCCCGTTAACATGGTAATAAATACATAACATGTGGAAAATACATTTTTACAATGCTTTTTCAATTTTACAGTAGCATAAAAAATTGACTAGAACTTAAAGATTTTTACCGTTAATCAGCATAGTTTGTGTCATTTTCATTCTGATTGCAGATGGTAGTGGGGACTGACGAAAAAAGTAATTCTATTGTAATAAGGACTGGTACGTAACTATATATATATTAGAACTATCAACTACACGAATATGCATCAGATCCTGGTTGCCAATAGCCCAATACAGCTGATGATCATAAAGAGCTGAGTTTCTGTGGTCACAATGATGGGGATAACTTTACATTTATTGCCTTTCACATTGCAAAAGTAGCGATAGTATAAACCAGGTTTTACATTATCGCCTAATATAATTGGTCACTTCATTTATCTACAGAATGTATTAAACGTTATAAAGGCCATAAAGGGAGCATAATATGATACTTTGCAAGTGAAAAATGTGCATGATACACCATTGGATTGCTGGTATTGCCACTTCTGTATCTGTCTTGTCTGCAAAATATACCCGTAAGGATGTACCTGTTGTTTATCACACGATTTGTCATCGTTGGGGCTCATAGCAGGAAATGATCTCTCAGATACAACAGATCAATGCAATATGCGCAAATAATGGCTAAATATAAGTCAAATGGCATGTGCAAATTTAACTTTGTAAGTGACACCAAAATTAAATTGCTGCGAAGTCGTGCTGAAAGTGTCACAAGCTATGGTGAAAAATGGGTCTTATTCAAAATTAGGGTACTTGAGCATTAATAGTTTAGTAAAACATGGCTCACATTAACAAGTTTAAAGCCAACAATAGGGTCACAGTTAAAAACTTCAAAAAGCAGAGAATCAATGGTAATAAAAAATAAACATTCATCTTTGAATACTTAAAGAAATAAATTTCACCCATGACCTGAGACAAGCTGTGACCTATTAAAGGCAACTGGTGGTTTCAAATGTCGTCCGAAAGAGTGGTTATTTGAACATTGGTGAGTTTTGGCAGTTGCAACAATGAATGTCGAATCGCTGCAAGTATATAAGCAAACATATTATATGCGGCCATCTTAGTGTTTAATTTTATGTGCCAAATACATTATCACATATAAAAAAAATCTAACATTTTCTTAAAATACACACTTTTTAAAATAAGAAAATTTAGCAAGGGAGTGCAGCTAGAGAATTTTTAATAGTAGAAATGTGTTTTAGAAATATTTTCTATGAGCTTATTTAGCTATGCGAAATTTCTTTAAAACGAACGATTAAGACATTAACAGAAAAATAGATTTTTCTTCTACAATCTGCTGAGGTATGGACACACTTTTAGGGTAAATTTATATAAACCTGATATCACTTATCATAGGTAAGAATTAAATGACTAGATAGGAATGAACGGAACTTTTTATCTTAAATGACATATTCTTTAAACTGCAAGAATTAATTAAAGGTTAGATTTTTTATTTATCTTACATAAGAATAAAATTATCATGATCAAGATGAATATAACGAAATTTCTTGACTAAGATATCTTACCTTAGACGTGCAGCAAAGAAAGTGATCTAAATGAAGACAATAAAATTCATGCTTGAAAACATTTTAAATCTTAAACAAGATGTTAACTTATTATAGGCAATAGTATTTTCAAATTATTTTCATTAAGGTGCCCAGCCAACTTAGTAGCCTTAGCATAATTTTAATCTTACTTAACATAATTTTATCTTATTCAATACTTATTTATCAAAGGTAAGAACATTCAATTATACATCAATATCAACATGTATTCTTCACTATCATACACAGTCCGTATACTTGCACAGAACCCGACTTTACAAACACAATTTGAAAGAAATTCATCGAATATATGTATCAGTGGTAAATTGGCAAATATAGCTGGATTTATGTGGCTTTTATGCCTACACACAGTGTGCAAAAATTGAGGAGTAATTGTTATCTATTCTTAGTCAAGAAGTTATGTTAAACTCAGAATTTTCATCTTGAACTTGTTCTTCTGCAAAAATAGATTAATTTTGTTCATGCTAGCATCTGCAATATGGACAAATATAAAAGCTGTTACAATGTCGCCAGCATGCCTTAACTGACAACCACAAGAGCAGATTAAAAAATTAGTCTCTCATTTAAAGGAGAGTAAAAAAACCTAAGGTTCTCGGGCAAGGGATGCCAATAATGTAAAAACAAAATTGAAAACACAGAACCCTCCTAACAACTCAAAATGATATATTAACAAGATGATTATACATTTTGGAGTGCATGCTTCTTTTTTAAATCATAATTTTATTAATTAAACAGTGTTTGCCTGTGTGCCAGGGCAGTTGCTTTTGGGCATTCAGCATTTAGCTTGATTTCAACATTACAAAGATATGAAATGGGGGTCACATGATTATTTAAAAAAGCTCCAGTTGGCTGCAAATTTTCAGAGAAATCGCTGTTGACAAAAAGTTATTTTCAACCTAGAGACCATTTTACGCATAGATTGGTTTTCACGACAAAATGTATCATTTGAGGTGCCAAATAAAATTGTTGTTCACTGGGAATTAATGGCTAACCACTCAGGCTTGTAATTTTCAATTTCCAACACATTTTGTGGAATTCCATGATTTATTCGCGAATGTTCCGCCAGTTCCGAGACGGATAAATCAAACGTCATTATCATTTTGATCACGTCGTAGAGTGCACGTTTGATGAAACTTTTACAAGTGACGCTATCCCGACGTGCAATGCGGCAACTTTTCGCCCAAGCGCTTAATTTGAATAAAATATCCTTATGGTGACACAAAAGTGTCAACTAAAATATTTTCTTTCTCCATAAAAATGCAAATGCGAAAACAAGAAAGTAAGAAAACAGAACAGCGACAAGAAAACACGAATGTGGAAACAGTAAAGTAAAAATCATGAAGGCGAAAATACGACAGAAATTTTGTCTTGTTTTCGCACTCGCATTTTCGCATAAGCGTTTTCTCGTTTTCTTGTTTCAGTGTTTTCTTTCCTTGATCGAAAATGTCACAACTTGATAAGGGAACTAATTTGAGATCTTTAGAATTTCACGTGTATGCTTTGTCTAGATGAGGTTTATATTGTTATATATTGCATGTATGTTCATAATTTATGTTAGCTAACGGAATTAATCTACGGAACACTTTAACTTTTATAGTTTATACTTGTATTTTACAAATGAATTCAAAGGAAATGTATGGATGCATCATGAAAAAACCCCGTTTTATTTGTGCCCCTGTTGCAACGGGGTAGTTTTTCCATATATATTGTTATCATCATCATCATCATCATCATCATCATCATCATCATCATCATCATCATCATCATCATCATCATCATCATCATCATCATCATCATCATATTTCGCTTATTATAACCAGAACTACTTAGCAAATGTTTATGATACCAACATCGAGCGAACCTGTAGAACTGGTGTAAAAAAGCACATTTTAATACATGTTGCATTAATGATGATATTTACGGTAAAGATTAGACTTTGACCCTTGAACTTAATTCTGTACAGAAGCTAACAAGCATACAAGTAAGCAAACAAATAAACCTAAAGCCAGTCATGTCCGAGGAGATTAATGCTGATTCATGGAAATCCTGGTGACAAAATTACCAGCGCGAAGGACCAAAAGGACAAGTCTTTCTGAGGTCGTGATCGTGTGGAAAAATAATCTTTCGTTAGAAAAAATTGGGTCGATAATAGAGTGTCTTCACATAAAAGTCATCATATTTACCCCAACATGTCATGTCATATCCAAAAAAAAAAAAAAAAAAAAAAAAAATGCATTTACCATTTGTTGCTGGAACAATGTGTGCATGAAGCACCGAAACGCGTCCGTGACTTTCACTGGCATAAGTCCCAGAACTTCGGTTCAGTGATCAACTTAAAAGATTGCTATTTAATAGTTTTCATTGTAATACATAATTGGGCTCTTTGTGGAAGAGTTTTCTTTTCTACACGATAAAGTACAGCAAGTATGTTTTAAGCTACATTTCTGCATGTGATTAAAGTACATGCCCTAATGTGCGTCTGTCATCGGACAAAAGGTTAGAGAGATAACGATATTCTCCGACCGTGAGATATTTCTCTTCTCAGGGGACACCCTCGTGCTTTCCCGTGGCTTTATACCGCAAGCTGTTCGGAGGTGTACCCTGAAGCAAGAGCGATATGTAATCATCCCGCCTTCATTTCAAATGGGGAGAAAGATGTACAAGAACGTAGAAGTTGCTGTTCAGCTCTCACTGAAAAAGGTATAAGAACGTATATGATGCTGTCATGGGTCATTGGCGACCAGAGGCCTGATGAATGCGAAGGTCCGCATAATTCATGCATTCAGGTTGTACTTGAGATGTATCCTACACGTGGCGATTGAGGGCTGCTGTAATCATGCCACTTGCGTAAACTTCTATGTATAATTTGTATATTATCAACATTTATGCCATGGTAGGTGAAATTACTCAATTTGAGTAGCTATATTTCTCTAATTATTTGATGATTAAAATCTTGCTTGAGCAGCTTTATTTATCTGCTGAAAATATTACTTAAGAGAGGCCGGGTTGCTCGCGTACTACTGGATCATTAACTCAATGCGTCCACGATCAGCATGAAATGATTACGTAGCACATTTACATGCTGCTCGTAAGTAGGACGTTCGCGTAAGGTAAATCTATAACTCTCTACCATATCAAACATAGGTATCAAGTTTGTGCAACATTTATTTTTATATATATATCAGGAATTGAAAGAACGAAATTAAACATAATTGAGGTGGCTGTGCATGATTAAGCTTGCGTCCAAATAGGACATCGCTCTTTCAATTTTACTAGTAAGGCATTTAACTTAACAGCTGATTATTTTTATTTGATTTGATCTGACTGGCAGTTCGACAAAAAAACCTGACAGTAAGGCAGGGACCTGGCAGCGGGCCCAGAACGGACGAATTGATTAAAATGAATAGCTTGACGTGAAACTGGCAGCTACAAAAGACCGTACACCTACTTGTAAAAGAGATCTGTCAGCTGTGAGGAAAGCTAGCAGCTGGAACATAAGTGATAGCTGGGTGAACAATTGCTTTTATGACCATCAATGGTTAAAGTGCTGAACAAAAGAAGTTGTAGGAGAGGAATATGCAGTGATATCCTGGACATATGTTGACTGTTAATAAGTACCTGAAGTTTTGCTTAAAAACGAAGCTCGAACCAGACCTATTTGTGTGTGGCGGGTCACACATAAAATAAATCTAGGTATATATAAGGCTACCAATATCTTGTTTCCTTACTGGATATTTGGGCTGGCAAACTTACAAGTTTTGCTGGTCGAAGACTTAAGTTTACTGGCCCAAGTAATCTAGGTTGGTTTAATAATACTAAATTTACTGGCCCAAGTTACCTAGTTTTAATTAATTATTTTAAATTCTGCTGGAAATTTGGGCCTGCATTTCAGAAAATTTCTTGGTCCTCCCGAAAAGACTTCTTAACCCTCACATAATCTGTTGTCAACCCCTACTCAAGATGGTATGACTATTAACTCATTCCACCCTGATAGAAGACTGAGTCAACAGCTTTCCTTGGCGCGCTCTGGGCGCAATGCGCCCAGAGCGCGCCAAGGAAAGCTGTTGACCATGGGCATATAATTTGGAATGATCTTCCATGCAAGTTTCATCCAAAATATTGAAAATTAATCCCTAAATTAGTAAAATACAATTAGCAGACGACATTTAGATATTAGCGGGAAAAAGCGTCATCAGGGTGGAATGAGTTAAGAGCACAATGCACGAAAACATGAAGGCGCTGCTTCAATGTACAATTAACTGCTAAACAGGCCTGCAAAAGAAACTGCTATTGGACAGACTTATATTCGCCATCCAAAATCTATAACGGGAAGGATGTCAAAACAGGTACCTTAGGCCAGGAAAAATAATTGTTTCACATAAAAAAATCTCAACAGAACCAGGTTACCAGACTGTCTTTTTCTTTTATTTATTGATGTATTTTATCTTATTATTTTTAAACCACATATTCTTATAACCTAATGCTAACGCTAGCTGTATTGTACAGCTTATTTTCGTTTGATGCGAAGAAAAAGGGGGCCTGACCCGAAGCTTTAAATACCTCCACAAGTTCATAAGGAGTATTAATTTTTTTGTTGTCCCTAGCAAATCGCTTATGTAATCAAAACCCCTAAATGCAAGTGTACATTTTATCATGATATTAAGAACTAACAGCTACGAAACTGGCAGCTGGGGTGGCAGCTATGATAGGACTGGCAGCTGGGCAGGGAAGTGGCAGGTATGGTAGAACTGGTAGCTGCAAGAAATGAGGGAATTTCTTTATCAGGTATGCACCCAAGCTACTCCCCCCCTCCCCCTTCCACAAACCAGTTTCTTGTAGTGTAATGCTAATCATTGTTTTGTTTGAATTATAGGCATAATAGGGATAGCATCTTAAACTGGTAAAAGGGGGTGCGATCACATTACACCACCATAGGTTAGAATGTCAGAGCCCTGCCTGTTTCTACCCTCCAGTCTGGAAGGTCAATAGTGGCTTTCCTAGGGTCTGGGAATGGGAGAGTCAGTGATGAGATTGGGATGCCTGGCTTTTCTTTCTTGTATCTGAATATTCAGAAAATGTGCACTGGATTGGTGCATTCAAAGTTCCATTCGGTTGGGACAATATTTATACGCTTTATCAAACTTTTCATTTTGTTTACTCGCCTTTTCCCTTGTTTTGGTTTTTGTTTGTTTGTTTTTGTTGTAAAACAACACATCGGAAAGGCCGCAATTTGTCATTTAATGGATACATCTGTTCATATTATACCATAATACCATAATAGTGTAGCATTCGGTTCGAAAGTATGTTTCTGCTTTCTTACCTCCAAAGTCGGAGATTTCCGTTGCAAATTTTGTTTAAATAATTATTCATAACATTTGTTGTTGTCGTTGTCAAAAATAGCACAAGAAGGCCTGTTCAAAATTACTCATGTAAATTGGTACACTCAGTATTCCTTCTTTTTAGTGTATTTACCAAACTTTCAACCTTGTCATGTGATCTTTAATATGTATGAAACTTTTAACCTGAGCCACAGTTTACTACGTGTGCATGCAGAAAAATGAAGTACAAAGTTAGACGATTTCATTCAGCATTATATATTTTAGGCATGGTGATCTGAATTTTGTTCCAATTGTGTGATGAATTAATTATATCTGTAAAGTTGTGTCACGGAGGAGTTAAAGTTATCAAGTAATGTGTAAGGGTGAAGATTCACACAATGACATAGAAAAATGTACGCCCACAACCCAAAGCATAAATTTTGTGATTATTTACCCAGGGCACCCGCTATGTACCAAATGGATACAATATGTACAATATTCTCTACCCGCATTTGTTTACTATAACTTTGAACTGTTTCAATGCCAACTACGACAAACGTCGCTCTAATACGAACTATAAATTTATATTTTTCAGCTATACATACCAAGGAACATTGCCTTTGGTCGGAATTGACTTGGATTTGTTTTGTTAGGACTACGGTTTGGATATGGTAATGACACTGTCTAATCTGATAAATCTGTAGCATTATAATGACATCAAATTCAACTTCCTTCTGAAAGAACCTTTCATTCAAATACCAGCAGGCCAATCTGAAATAAAAAGGTCCAAGTGGCCACCTTTCCTCAGCCCTTATTGCGCCCAAGGCTCACCGAAATAAACTCTTAACTCAGCCTTAAGGTGGTACTGAAAAAGGGTTAACAGAAACTTTTCGCGATGATGATGATGATGATGATGATGATGATGATGATGATGATGATGATGATGATAAGTCAACTAACACAACACATGTATATGATGATGATAATCATGATCACAGTAACGTCGATGCTTTAGCGCCCTCAAGTACCTTGTACATTTTCAATTCCTGCATTTTACATGCAGGATAGACCAACTATTTTTTATAACTTGTCTGGCGCTCTGTTCAGAGTTGCCTCCTAAGCAGACTTTCTTGGGGCGATACACTATGTTGGCCCCCAGCGAAAGTCTGCCCGGCCGTGTCGCAATACCATTTCAAGAGGCAATTAGCAGATCTGGCAATAACGTTGTCAGGCGCCGCTGGGCCAATGAATTGTACTTCGCTTATCGTGAAAGTTGCCTACTGCATTCTTAATGAGCTGTGCGTCGTCCAATCAGATGCGAGCAACACGTCACTTCCCACACAGCAGTCAAAATAGCTCCATGAGGTCGAGGACCCAAGGGAGTAATCCAATTGACACCTTCTCAAACGTGGTTTACCTGCTTGTGCATCAGTGAATTACTGGAGTAAAAGATGTCAGAATGGAACAGGGTGCTGTGTATTGCGATCGGGAAATGTTCCCGGCGTCACCTTCACCCAGAATACAAGACGACACCCCTAACTTGCTCAGTTCTAGCTCATGAGATTTCATTAGATTTACGAGCGGGCAAACTAAGATTACTACAGGTTTGGCTGGAATAGGCGTTTTCCGTTTCACCAGGTCAGGTATTAGTTGGAATATTCGGCTTTTTCCACTGCCTGTTGATAAAATTACAAAAGTGTCTTTCTTCTCAACAATAACATTAAATAATGCTTGCTCCTAGTGTTTGGTCGCCTGATAATTTACTCCCATCTCTTGCCAACAATCCTCAAGAACTTTCCGGAATTTTTTCTCATCCATTGTTTACTTTTTTCCCGTGACACTGACGCTGTTCGTAAGCAGCTAATTTAGTAATTACAACTGGGCTGAGTGCGTAACACAGTTGCCGTACATGGCAGAACAGTAGCTGGATCAGGGGTCACATTAAGCTTGTGTCCTGCGTCATAGACGCAAAAAATAAAGAAATGACGCCTGGAAATTAATAAAACATTGTCATTTTGCGTCTCTGTGAACGCACGCACAAAAACGCGATGCATTTTTGAAAGATATAACTGCAAAAACTACCCAAAGCGGTCACGTTGTTTTGTATCGACCATTATCAATCTCGTGATTATTTATTATACTGATGGAATCCTCTGATGTTCGTCTTTCTATGTAACAAGCTCTCTTATTTGCTAAGAAAAAATATTCGTGGGGTATCCCTCCAAAAATTTACCAGAATGGGAATGGATGGACGTCACTTCACCTCATTATAAATGCTGAGCGCACTTCCAGGCTCCTCATTGGGTGGATTTGATCACGTGCCGCTCACTGTCAAATCAAATTCGTTGTTCCCCATGTGCTTGTCTCATGTCCGCAATGTTGGGAAGGTACAAGTCGTATCACGCAAAGATTATTGGACTAAGATGTTAAATTTTCAAATCACATTTTCACCAAGAAGAGTTCCATCGAAAAAATCTAGACCCAGATAAAGGCACGAGTGAAAATTCATTACGGACGGCAAGGAAAATACGCAGATTAGTCATCGCAAGGTTACACGTGGACGAAGCGAAATCTTGCATTAGCCGGCCTAATAGCGTAACACGATGTTGTTCATCACTGTCTCCGTTGGTTCACGTGGTAATTGGTGTTTTTGAAACAAAATTTGGTTGTTTTGATTTCATTGAAATGTTTGAATGGAACAAATCTGTAGGAATTAAAAAAATTTATGATCGAAGGCCGGAAAAATGTGTAGCGGAAAACCATGCCTGGGTGCATGCCCGTGACAGGCTGTGTACACTCGCTTGAGTGTTGCACGGCTTGTGGGCCTGCCGTGTTGCTTGGTGAATTAAGTGACCGCAATTAAGATCAGACTCTTAACACCGCCTTCGGTATCAAATTTTTCAGGTATATTGAAATAGAAAGTGCACAGAAATATAAATCATATAATTTCTGACAATTTCGTCACGTGGAATCAATCGCAAACATAACAGAGCCCAGGCATGTTCAATCACGCATGCCGCTTGTTGTGCAAGCGAGTTAAAAAACTGTCCGGTGGCACACGGTGTACAACACCAGATACTGGCACAGTGGCAGCGTGCTAGGGGTTAAGCCCCATTCACAACCAATTGTTTGGTAGACCAGGGATGTGCTATGCAGACTTAGTCGTAATAGCAGGTTCCTGGGTAGATTGAATCCATCCTTGGTACCGTCAACAACTTTTAGACCCTTTCACATCAAGTTGGCATATTGGTAACTTTTTATTCAATCTTAAATTTTATAATAATGAGGTACCTACGTGAGCATACAGACCCTATGTTATGTTCGTTTCTAGGCTTAAGTACATGCATGTTTTATATGTTTATCATTGTGATATATGTTAATTATACCAAATAAAATCAATTAATCAAATTACATCAAATGAAGTCCAGTTTGCACAATTTCAGACTGGACCCATACGGCCATAGATTCAGTTCATGGACCCACTATTTTTCCTGAAAATGGAGAAAGATGGGTCCAACGGACCCACACTGAAAAATCCTTAATGTGACCCCTGCTGGATATCGCACAGCAGAGGTGTTAATCCCGTTACCCCCATTATGTTGTTCGCACCTTCCCAGCAGGTGAACCCAAACAGTTAATTGAGCGGCGTGTGGTCAATACCCACTGGGCCGTGTAATAGCCTAGAAACAAAATGGCGCTCACAGAGTCACTATCCCACAATCCATTGTGCGCATCCCCAAACCTGGCCACTCGCTCGCTGCGATGCCAGGACGGCACTGCCTGCTTCCAGACAGTGACGCTGCCAAAGAAAGGCAGACGTTCGCTGGGGGGTAGTAGACCGCCAAGAACGGATGTTTAGCAGGCAATGTTCAGAGTACATTCATATGAACAATTTGCAGTCATGATCCCATGACCAAAGACAGATCAGCATGCCTAAAATATATAATGCTGAATTAAATCTTCTAAATTTGAAACTTCTTTTTTTATCTGCATGCACATGTAGTAAGTAAACTGTTGCTCAAGTTAAACGTTTCATGCATGTTCAAGATTACATGACAAGGTCCGAACTGGTGATGCTTGCTGCAGCCATGGCTTGCGCCAAAAGATCTGGTGAAGCCGGTGGTGGAGATCGATCGTGTAGAATATCCGATAACCAAGAATTGTGAGAATCGATGCTTAGTGGAGGAATCCCGCTAAGGAAATCTATAGACGGGCAGCTACTCTCTAAGTCAGTGCTGTTCGCCGTGTGCCCTGGCGTAGGGGGAAGTGGCATGCCTGGTGTCCAAAGAGTGAGGTCATCGCTGTGTCCTGGTGTGGGCAGCGTAGGATCTCCTGGTGTCCACAACGTCAGGTTAAGGCTGGCATCCCCCCGGTCACACGGGTCGCTACGTGATGAGAGTAGAATAGTCATTCTCTTTTCTCCGTCGACTTCCCCTTCTTGCCCCGCCGCGCAGACGTAGTGGCACGGCGGGGCTTACGTTAACGGAGCCCGCTGTCGGAGATCAGTCACTGCAACTCTCCATCCGTGCTCGGCCACAATAAGTAAGGTCCGGATTCTCTCTTGCAGCTGTCGTAATTGCTCACTATCTAATAAGTCTGTAAGAGGGGTATCAGCAGGAGTTGTTGATTGCCAGAGAAGGAGAATTTTTGCTTCCTCTAAGTCCCTTGTCTTTAGCCTTTTTTCTTGCACGCATTGTGCCAGCCTGGCTAAAAGATCCTGGGCCTCTGGTAATTCAGGATTTCCAATAGCAACTTGGACATCATAATCTTTTTCATCAGCGTCGTCAGCTGAGGTAGGCTCGGTAGATGGGCCGGGGGTTGCCGCTGCAGACGGTTTGGTTCGCGCCACTGTGTATTTGGTAATAGGTGTCTGCTTAAGCGGACCCGCAAGATAGACATATTTAATCTTCTTTGGTGTAGTCTGAGGTTTTGCCGTGGGCCGTTGAGGTTCTTTCGACGGTCCAGGACGGATAGTCTGGGCCCAGGCATCTGGCTTTAGATCGCCATCGTCGGGCTGGTCCGTGGCGGCCGGGTTGCTCATACTTTAGCAGAGGAGGTCCCGGTAGGATATCCACGGAGAATTCTTTATTTCTTCCGAAGTGCTTGGTACAATGACTAGGCTGACGACTGACAAATTTCAGGTATCAGCTAAATATATAGGTTATACAGGCCAATGAGAGGCGAGAATTTAAGATTAAGTATATAAGGTATTTGGCCTTATAATGCCTCGTAAAGAAATAAAGGTTTTATATCCTACTTTTAATGGTTACATGCCCTGAATGACATATTTTGTCCAGGCTTATTCGTGAATCTAATATAATAAAGTTCATACTGCTCTTGACGGCTTATCCGCCGGATTTCTTTCCGATGGAATGTACTTGATGTCAAAAGAGTCACTTTTTCCAGCAAGGAAAAATTTATGTACTAAATGTTGAAGGTCCGTATTCCGGCTATTGCGCTTACGCAGGCCGTATAAGACTGCTTTATTGTCTGTGCGGATTTTTATGGCACCTTTACTGGTCAAGATGAGGATGGTTGCCGCTATTCCTTCCGCTGTAATAATGGGTGTTTCTTCATTTAAAGGTATGGTGATTTCACGGCTCCCTTCGGCAATGCCGAACATATACATAGAAGCCAAGATGACTGAGTTCAAACTCACAGCTATCAGATGGTAGTATGGTTTGACTTGTGTTTTTAAATGCCACTCAGCGGTATCTTTCATAACAGGAAATAACCATGTGTAATGCGACAGCTGGGTAGATGGCCTCATGCACTGCACGTCTTATATATAAATTATGGTATTTGAGGTGTGTTTGTTTGTTTGTTTGTTTGTTTTAGGAAAGCGGCTGTAAGAATTAACAGCTATAATTCTCACGGGGCTATCATGTCAAAATGGTTTACCTGTCAGGACATGTTATACTAGAATGGTACTAGTTAACCCCCTCTCCCCGCCAAGGTGGTAACAACCAAGTGGTCTGGATTGATGATACATAATACATGTAAATTTCAACACTGGTATTTAATATTTAATACAAAAAGAAACTAAAACCCAAATCTGTAAACCCAAGCACCGTTTAAACACTGAAACAAGTCCAATGACCGAAAAACAAATCCCTCTTTCGTTCCTCTAAATGGATGACTGTAGTTCTGAATCATTGCACATATGAACGTGTTATTTAATTTCAGGAACAAATCGTATTCATCAAATTTGAATTTAGAAGCAAGCTTTTAGGGTTTATTAGCTTCTGTTTAAAATAAGATCATCAGCAGGGAACCAGCGTAAGACTCGTTTCTGTGCCATTGATCCCCGAACATTACATTGATCTAATATTTGGTATTTTTGTGTTTTACATATCATATACATATGGATGTGATGCGAAATAGTAATGCTATGAAGCATACCAAACGATGAGAGATTTTATGTATATCTCATACACATTTCTATAATGTGAGATAGTGATAATATGATGGAAAACTTAGGTCTATATATTTCTTTGTACATATTTTGCAATTTACCTGTATATATTTAATTAAATTCCTTGATTATAGGCTGTTGTCTGCTGTGGAATTTGTCAACAATGTGAGACCTTCTTTCTTGGGAAGAGTCTGGACTTTTGGTGAGACGTACATGTAAGCATTTAATTTTTTCTCGGGACAGGATAATTGTAATACAGTATCTGCAAAACTATATAAAAAAAAAACAAAAAAACAACAAATCTATAAATCTGGCACATCCCTTTTTATGTAATTTTTTTCTTGACATCTTTCTAATGGTAAAAGTATCCAAAAAATAAAACATGTTACTCCTTGCAAGGATCAGTTTGCGGTGCAAAGTGGCAAGATAAACTTTTGTACAATTAAATATCTAGGTAAAACATAGTTTCACATTTGGTATAAAAAGGTAAATAACAACTGTTCGTCAAACATGAACCGAAAGTGTGTTTCACATGTCTTTTCAGAATATATATATTCTTATTTCTTCTTTTACATTGGCATGGTGTTCTTTAATTAAAATGAATGTGGTTACGGTGTGGTGCAAAAATATAAGCAACTTTCATGGAATGTAAATTGAAAAAGAACAGAGGAAAAACCAGCAGAAGGGGACAGATGCACCAGAAGTATTACTGATAGGATAGGTATGTCAATGGATTGAAAAAGATTTTGAATATTTATTGTCGCTCTCGGATTTTGTTAAAAAACATCTT